>VNJZ01009240.1:0-89167 GCA_008042795.1 Drosophila asahinai
ACACTGACCAGGGCCCGCCCACCACCGACGGCCACAACATCGCCTCCCCGACCTTCAACAGCGACAACTCCTGCAGCGGCGGCTGGGTGTGCGAGCACCGCTGGCGCCAGATCTACAACATGGTGGCCTTCAGGAACGCCGTCGGCTCCGACGCCCTCCAGAACTGGTGGGACAACGGCAGCAACCAGATCGCCTTCAGCCGCGGCAGCCGTGGATTCGTGGCCTTCAACAACGACAACTACGACCTGAACAGCTCCCTGCAGACGGGCCTGCCCGCCGGCACCTACTGCGACGTCATCTCTGGCACCAAGAGCGGCTCCTCCTGCACCGGCAAGACGGTGACTGTGGGATCCGACGGACGCGCCTCCATCTATGTGGGCAGTTCCGAGGACGATGGTGTCCTGGCCATCCATGTCGACGCCAAGTTGTAAGGAGCAGCGGAAGCAGGACCAGGGATCCAGACGGAGCACGTCGAACCCAAACATTCGCTTGAGATTGTTAATATTTAAATAAATAAAGGGATTATTGCAAAAATATTATCTGGATTTAATTAGTTATTAGCCAGGAATATTTCACAGATTCTTACAGTAAAAAAATAATTATAAATGTAAGAATCAGAAAACCCTTCTTTTCGGTTTCTATTTATTAACTGCCTATAATTATGCCACAAAATACAGTAGCAAAGTGTTTGCAAACCTTAGGTGGCATACTTTTGGGAGGGAATTTAAATGGATTTCAAGAAATTTGATATGAAGTCTATAGATAACGCTATCAGAAATGAATTTGTAATACCCCAACTTCCCTAAGAAATTTTTAAGCACAAAAAATAAATTAAAGAATAATTATGATTTTAAATTAGCAGATTATAAAGAAGAGTTTATAATCCTTACTCAAACCAAGAATCAGGCCAAGGCAATTAGTTGTCAATATACTTCTTTGGAGGTTTCAACAGGAATTAAACTCTTAGGAAATTTATAGTAAAAGCTGAGATAATTTCTCCAAAACAACTCAGAAACCAATAAAAACCATATATATTTTAGACACAAAATAAAAACCCAAGTATCTTTTGCTAATATCTTGATCAACTTTATTTGTTTGGCTTTTCTTTTTTTGTTTTTAATTGTAGTTTTTTGTTTTCTGTTTAGCGAATATTGATTCTCATGCTCATCAACATTTTGGATATGTAAAATACATAATATTGGTATTTGGGAAACAACTGCTTAGTGAATGTTTACGAATAACAGCAACCACCTACGTAGGAATACATGATTTATACTTGATTTATTTCATAATATACGTGGCTAGTGGCTAATGCGAAAATCGGTAGTATTTACAAATGCTCTACACATGTATAACTGATACGTTAAGCACTCGCTTGGAGACGAAATCACTTCGAATAAATAAATAAGATACGTGTATAATTGGAAATTTGGCTAATGAGAGTTTTTACAACTAACTAGGCTGTACTGCATTTATTATATATCATATATCATATATATTTACACATAATTTAGATTCCGTAATTGGTAAAATAAATACAACGAAAAATTACAAAGTACTTGCAATACTTATCGATGTAGGGAGAGTTTTGGGGCTTGGTTTTGCTTTAAGTAATAATACTTAGTTTATAGTACAATTAGCTAGTTGCGATTTTGATTCAACACACACATCGCTCACTGATCCTTCCAGTCCCAACAATGAGAGGTTGGTAGGGAGTCTGGCCAGTGAGCGACTCTTGGTTTTTGGGCTTCTCTTGTGGATGCACTGGGATTGTCTCAGGTTGAGTTTTGGTTTCTGTGGTTCTCTTGTTCCTTCGGCTTCTCGTATCAGGTGGAGCGGCGATCCAGCCTGGCCGCCGGCTGGTAGCAGTTCAAGTTGGCCGACATCCGGCCCAGGGCGGCTGCCATGCGCGTGGGCAGCCGGCTGAGCTGCTCCTGGAGATGGGAGGCTCGACTGGCTGGATGTCTGGTGACCTGCTGCTGTAGCTGGGCCACCACCTCGGCATGCTGGACATAGGACACACGTATGTTGACGCCCTCATCGTCCTCGTCGTCGTCGTCATCGTTCTCGCTGGCACTCTCCACATCCTCGTAGTAGGTGAAGCCCACCTGCTGCTCCTCCCGCTATACGTCGCCGTAGTACGGCACCGGCTGGTTTTGGTCGATGGGCTTGACGCGCAGCTTCTGCTTGTAGTGGTACTCCTTGAGGTAGCTCTTCAGCCGCCCGGGCAGCTCCAGCTGATTGATCCCGTCGTAGCTGGTATTGGAGACAATGGTGGCGCGGGCCAGCTGCTGCAGCGAGAAGGTCTGGCGCCGGTGGAGGGGAATGGTGAGGCAGGGCTCGAAGAACATGACGCAGGCGGGGTCCTTGTAGTGCTCCAGCAAGCCCGTAACCGTTGGAGCCGTAAACACGGAAGGATCGTGGCAGTCGAAGCTGTAAGGATAACAGGTTATTAGTTTGGGTTTCATTTTTTGTTGTTTTATTTTAGGGGAATTTTCAGTTCGATTTCAAGGCTTATTCTTAACGATTTAGTGAAGCTTTCTCTGATTTAATAGGAATTAATCAATGAAAACCTTTTAACATGTACCCAAAAGTATGCTACAAACATTTGAGAAAAGCATTTCCTTGACTTTAGGAATTTGTTGCATACTTTTAGATGCCATTTCAATAATAGAAATTTATAGGAGTTAATCGATGAAACCACTTTAAAATGTACCCAAAAGTATGCTAAAAATATTTTGGAATAGGTCTGAAAATAATTCGTTTCATACTTTTAGATGCCTTTTCAAGGGATTTCAAAAGATCTGTAAAATCTTGGAATATTTTGTTTAAACAACTAAACGATTTTTAAAATATTTTTATATATCTTTAATAAATTAATAGAAAAAGCTAGATGTCAGGCTTGAACATTATTTATTGCATACTTTTAGATGCCTTTTCAAGGAATTTCAGGAGATCTGTAATATCTTTGAATATTTGTCATTAACAAGTTAAAGATTTTTAAAATATTTTCTTTAAAAAATGAATAGAAAAATCTGGAAGTCAGGCTTGAAAGTAATTTAAAGGAGATTCAAAGGACTTTACTCAATTATAACTTTAGTGATTATTCATTATAAAAACCCCACAAAATTGGCTGATACAGACCCTGCCATAACTTAACAAGAGCGTGGATTAAGTCCCCGAGATATTTCTATATTTCTCAGAAATAGAAGGCATTATTAAATGATTAATTAAAACGCTGTTTCTTCATTCATAATGAGGCTTAATCTAAATTCCAAGAAAGCGAATTGCCAAAGTGCAATGACATTAATCACTCTCACATTCAGGGTGAATGTGGGAAATCGAACTAATTCCCTGGAAATCTCTGGCGCCACCAGATAAGGGCTCCAGATGTGCTCACCTGAACTTGTGACCGCTCTGTTCGATGCGCGCGTGCAGCGACCGGCCGTACTTGCGGAATGTGACCGAGAAGAGGAACTCCTCCTGGGCGGAGTCGCGCAGCAGGAACGTGCCCTCCGGCTTGCCCTCGAGCAGATGCTCCGCCTCGTAGCGGTCCATCTTGCCCCAGTAGAAGCTGCTGTTCGTGATCTTCTCCAGATCGGGCACCAGGCAATGCATAAAGTCGATCTGTGAGTGCACCGTGAGGGTGCGAGGCCCGATGCCCGGCACACCGGACACGGAAGCCACCATGGGTCGGGGCTGGGGCGGCGTCAGCGGCGTTAGGGGAGCGGGTTCGGTGATGACAGTGACCCGGCCGCCACTGGGTGACTCCACAACGAAGCCGGGCGACGTTATCCGGATGATCACCTGCTGGGGGCGATGACTCGACGCATCGGGCACAGCCACCGAGTTGCGCTTCCGTTGGCTCTGGAGTCGGTGCTGCGTGGCGCTGCCACTGGAGGCACCCAACGTGGGCGGCGTGGAGCGTCGATCCGCTGTCCGGGATTTCCGCGACACGGTCGCCACCGTCGCCACACTGGCGGAGGATGAGGATTCCTTCTTGCTGCTGGCGGAATTACCGCCGGCGGATGTGGGCAGCATGTCTCGGAGGCCGCGGAAGGCATCCCGGCACTTGCACTTGCAGCAGCGCCGCTTGGAGGATGTGGCCGCCGATCCGGCGGCGGCGGAGGAGGAGGATGTGGCTGCTCCCATGGATAGGGTCTTACTGCTGCGACTGCGGCAGCAACTGTTGCTATTATTGGTGCTTCTGGAACCTGATTTCGGAGAAAAACAATCATTCGTTAATTGGGTTCACTTGAAATTGTTCAAAGAGAGTGCGAAAGAAGCGCCTGAAATTCTCTTTAATTTTTCGGTTATTTTTGTGCACAGCGAAAAAGTATGTGTGATTTTTTGCGATTTCTGAGGAAGTTTTTTCAATTAGATTTTACATTTTCAGTGTAACTGGAAATTATATCAGGGAAATTGTTATCGTTTTTCATTAACACATTTTGGAGAGCTTAATAAGTCACAAATATCTTTGTTTGAATTTTATCTTAGTGTATTTTTTACTCTATAATTTATTATCGTTCTTTGGTTTTATGTTAGTAAATTGTTGGTTTTTATAGAATATATATTTAAACGTTAAATCACTTTGATTTTAAGTTATTTATTTAAGCACTAAACACTATTTTTAAGCCTTGCAATATCCTTTGTAAAAGTCTTAATAAAATCACCACAAACTAAAGTTAATATTTGCTTAATTTTCATTAAAAACTTGTACTATTCTAACTATAATTTTGTTTTTTGATAGTACATTTTTTGTTTTTATAAAATATATATTTAAAAGTTTAATCACTTTGATTTTAAGTTATTTATTTAAGCACTAAACACTGTTTTTAAGCTTTGCAATATCCTTTGTATAAGTTTTAATAAAGTCACCACAAACTTTAGTTAATACTTGATTCATTTTGACTAAGAACTTGTACTATTCTCACTTTAATTCATTGATTAATTTAATTCAAATTATTATTACCACATATGACTGTCAAGCGTTTGACAATTTCTTGTTTAATTATATTTAAGACGCGTTGCCTTTTCATCGCGTTATGTGTCACAAATAATTATTGTCTCTCTTTTATAGTAAAAATCACAGAGTGATAAGATCAGAGATTAACATTAATATATAATTAATAAGTTATTAAAGGGACCGATCTACTCTCCACGCGATTTATGTTTTAAATAATAAAAACTGTAAGCCGACACTCGGCTTTTATAGTCAAGAACCGCAGACTGATAAGAGATTCTCTCTCGGAGATTTACTTATTGATAACCGATTGTTTTAATATTTCATTCATCATAATTGAGACAATTAGTGGGAACTGAAAGCCGACACTCTTGCTTAATGGTAAACAATGTATTCACTGATTATTTTCGCTGTGCACTAATTCGCCGAATTGAGCGTAGAAGCTCTCTTTGAATTTATTTTGGATTTTTGCCCACCTTGCTTGCTCGTGTGTTGCGTCGCCGACGACAACATATTGCTGACTGGCAGCGACTCGAGCACCTCGCAGTACTCAACGACTTCGGCCTCGTGGATGTGGCTGTGGCTGTGCCTGTGGTTGTGGTTGCTGCTGCTCCGACGCCGACGCAGCAGCGACTCATCCACCACGTCGTCGTCGTCGTCGTTGGCGTCGTCGTCGTTTACCTCTCGGGACTCTCCGTCTCCCACAGCGGCAATGGGTTGTTCCTCGGGGCAATTGCTGTTGGCGTCGTGCAATTGTAAAGTACTAATCGCAGCGCCGACGCTTCCCGCGAAATTGTTATTTTTTGGCGCTTCCGACGAACTGCCCGCAGTCCGATTGGCCGCCACACCCTCGCCGCTCTCGAGCGTCACATTCACGATCCGCTCGTGTCCATTTGCATTTAGCGCGTCCGCAGACAATGCGGCGGCAACAGCCGCCTGATTCTCCTCCAGCTCCTGCTGGTGCTCCTCCACCTGCTGCTCCATCTTGGCCAACTGAATCTTAATGATTATTTGACGCACTTCCGCCGGCGATGCGACGGCTGCCTCGCTAAGGATCTCTTCCACCTGGAGCTCCTCGTCCAGGCTAATGGTCTCTACGACTGCTGCTGCGGGTGTTGCTAGTTGGGTTTCGATTGGGAGATGGCTCTGATCCTGGCTATTGGCGCGTACAATGGGCTTGCTGAAGTGATGACCCATTGGAAGCACTAGGTTTTGTTTTGGATGGGTTTCCTTGGCTTTCTGGAAGGGAAAGAGTATGGAAAATAATGATTAGTTAAGGGAATTTGTTAAGCGGTTCTAGGAAATATTTTTAAACTAGAAAATTTAGTGACTTCTTCACTAAAATGATTTACTTTTTATGGAAAATAATGATTAGTTCAGGGAATTTGTTGAAGGGTTTTAACAAATGTTTTTAACTTGAAAATTTAGGTTCTTTTTGACTAAAAATATTTACTTTTTAACTTAAACTAGGATGTATATTTTTCTACCCATTAGAAGGGTTCCCTTAGTGAACCCTTGGTTACTATTTAATTTAATTATTGACTACGCTGGGTTAACAATGTTTGCATTGTGAGTATTTCGCAACCTCTAGAAATAGCCGGGAGTCGGAACGTGGAGCGAGGAACGGGTTCTGTCCAGTTTCTCGTGTGAAATAATGTCTTGACCTACAGCAAAGATCCCAGAGTCACTTGGCGGGGGCTTCACCAGTGTGCATGTGCATTAATTACTCATATTCAGGCGAGTGGAGTTGTAATAGGGACTGGTCAAATGGGTAATTAAAGGCTATTGTCTAAGTAATGATTAAATGGTAGTGCTCTTTGAGATCTTCTACACAATGAGAAAAAGGGGGATGTATCTAAAAATTCTCTTTAATGTTAAAGAAGATATTAAATCATGAATTGATATAATAAAATATAATATAGATATACTAGTGTAAACACCTTATTATGTACAGGTGTACACACTATGTATGATATTAATCGATTCACGCGATACAAATAGATTTTAAGGACTAAAGGATACGGTCACTTTGACACGGAAGTAAAAAGAAGCAAGAAAATAAATTCGAAGCTAATAAAATATACAAAATATAAAATATAAAACATATGTGACACTAGAAAGAAGCCAATTGATATTTTCTCTTATTTGTATAATATTTATCACATGACCTTAGTTTCTACATAAAATTCCCGACTATATTTCTTTCTATATCCCCGAGATCTTCCAGGAGAGAGCTCCCCCACGAACTGAGTCATTCCCCAAGGAGGGGAACGAGGAGGAGGCTCATCTGGTGATGAACAAAGGCCTGGCATGGCATTTCAATCCCACGCATCAGTTCTCCTCCCGCAAAGAGCATAGAGAGCACAAGTACGCGCCAAACTGTAATGGTATGTGATCCTATTTATAGACCCCCCCGTCCGTCAGGAGATGATGAAATCAATGTGCAAACACACAAGTACACATACACTCCACGACATGCACGTAGGCCTCCCCTGCCTAACCTCCTCGCAGTCACATGCTTCTGGGTCAAGCTTATCTTGGTTGGCTAGGAAATCGGAAACCCCGTCGCAACCAAGGCACAGTAAGCCCTCATTCGTGGAAAATCTGCTCCGCCATTATTATTCACTGATAAATTCGAATTAATTGGAGGGCTCGTCACTTTTGTCTAGGCGATAGAGAGAGACAGAGGTGCGATAGCCTCGAATCCTTATCGCACCCACATCTTACAGATGCGTCACCTCCTACTTCCGAAGTTGGGGCACTATGGTACATGACAACAGCACAGGTTGGCCGCTCAGGTGACTCACTCATCCGCTTGTGGTAAAAGTTCTTGGTAGTACCCAGAAATGGCCACGATGAGTCCACCGTTTGAGCTCTCCAATGACGAAATAATAATAATTAGATCACCAATCAGCTAATAAAACCGCTGATTGGATCGATCAGTGATCAGTCACGGATGCGCAATAATTCCAGTAATGACTGCATGTCTCCTCCACTTCCTGTATTCGAATTTTCTGCGAAATTGAGCTTGCATCATGAATGAATTTAAATTCCCAACTAAAACCTACTAAATTTTAATGTTAAAGCAATTCAAGGAATTCGAAATTAGCTGAAAAACAAATAATTGTGAAAATAATAACAAAACAAATGTCATGGGAAATTGAGGAATTTCTAACATTTCTAAATAAACAAAAGCTTGACATTTTTGATAGCCTTGGGACCATTTAAAAAAAAAAAACAATAATTCCAGGAAAAGTTATTTTTCTAAGTAATAGGCAGTTCATATTAATCATTACATTTATGAGTTACGGCCTTGACAGGCTGGAAAGCCAAAAGTTCAATGACATTTTTTTTATAAAGAAATTTCCAGGCCTGTTCCTCGAATTTTCAAATTAAATATAAAGCAAGTACCAAGCAAATTCTTACTAATTCATTTATGGTAATTCAAGGAAATTTTGTTTCTTAGTAAATTAATTCCCCGCGATTAACTTTGACACATTAATAATTTCCCAAAAAAACTCAATTAATAATTATAAATTATAGGCGGCGCTTATCAGAGCCACATTTGTACGAACTGAACTGTGCACCCAAAAAATAGTCTTTATAAATAACATCTGAATTTCAATTTCCTATGTATGTACTTAACCGTATTTTGATCATAAATTCCGTTTTCTCACTAACGATTAGAATCGCTTTATGTGAACTTAAATCGAGATTGTTTATCGCAGCGATTAATTTAAAATTACTACGAACGGGCCAATGTGAAATGTAATCAAGGTGTACATCGGGGAAATTTTGTTTATCAGTTCCGAGAATCCTGCCGCAGTTGCAATCGGAAATTTTGCAGAATAAACCAAGCTCATATAGATTTGATGGGAGAAATTCGCCAGAACAATATCACTAGCCTTTCCTGGGACCCGGCCGCAGGGAGGGTGGGACGTGGTTACTTATCGGCCGATACTATAGTATCGAGTCAGCAACCCTAAGCGATTTCCCTGGAATTCCCTCGTGTTAATCACCTAACGACGACTCACACCAGGCCCAGCATGTATTTGGGCGCCAAATCAAACACAAATACAAATACCCGAAGCTGTCGAACAATCCAGGCAATTAACAGTGCATATATTTTCACAACTTTTCCCTAAAAATGGTTGGGAAAATATTGAAGGCACTTCCCGGAAATGTGACCCACAGACAGACATAGACACAGCGGCGGCGGTAAACAGTCCAAAAATTTCAGCTTTTTAACGAGAATTAAAAATTGTGAGTTAAGTGCTTAGCTGGAATACGAATACGAATGCGATTGGGGACGGGCGATTTCGTTGAAATTATATAGTTGGGCTCCCCATAATTTGTATGCACCGTTGGCCGTCTAACGGTAATTTGCACACGCTTATATGTAGATGCAGATACTTGTGGGGCGATCAGAGATACTTTAATGCACGACTCCGCCGTGTGCGGCACGTGCTGCCGGCGATTTATCGTACGATTATATGAGTAATCAATACATTCTGACTCTGGGGAGTAGGTATGACACGATCGTTCGCATTTAACCGCTGATAATTATTACCTTTTTCCCCCTAAAACGAAGTGAGTAGTCAGTCAGTCAGTCGCCTCCACCTTTGCCGTGTGTGTGTGCACATATTTACGACTATGATGAAATAAAAAAGAGCGACTTGAACTCGAGATTCAACTTCAGATTCCAAGAGACCCGCATGAGACGGCAGCCAGCTAACAAAATTTTTCAATGGAAATACAAAACTGAAACGGCAGATAAACCGAACTTGGGATTAACAAGAGGAACAGGGATGCACTGGAGAAAATTAAAACAAGATATCTTAAGATATCTTGAAAATCATAACCAAATTCTTTACATGAAAAAGATACTTGGGAATTATAGAGATTCAAAAGGAAGTTAAGTATTAGAAAAACCTAACACGGAAAAATCACTTGGGAATTCTAGAGATTTGAACTGAAAATTAACTTGTGAATTATTAAGATACAAAAATAAACATAATGAATAAATGCACCTAAAATGCACAGACATTAATTTATTTAAACGCGGAAAATTGACTTGGGAATTATAGAAATGCAAAGGGAGAAAAGTGTATAATAAAATCCTAAGCATAAATCGGGAGGAAAAGGTTCTTGGGAATTCTAGAGATTCAAAAACTAAAAGATTTTAAAAGGAACATCATTTAAAAAATATAAGATACAAAAAAAAGAGAATACAAATAAAAACCAATGATTTTTTTTTAACGGAAAAAAGACTTGTGAATTATAAAGATCAAAAAAGAAATTCTCTTTAAATGACTATAAGATTTGAAGTGAAATATCACTTGGGAATTACCGGGTTAATAACCATCTTATTACTTAGAATAGTTATATTAACCATCAAGTTTAAATCACTTTATGGTTCCTTATAAACCCAGTTTTAGTATTTCTTTCGCTCAGTGCACCTGGACTTGGCTTAGGTAGCACAAGGCGATCCATGAGTCACTCCCTGCCACAATGAGTAGCAGCAGGCTGTCTGAGGGACAGCCCCGAGAGTCCCGGGGCAAAACTACATTCAACCGCGTGCATTTTATTATCAACCCAGTATTGCGAGGGCTCGTCGAGCTGAACTTTTTCGCTCCTCTCTTTACATTTGTACGGATTGTATACAGTGAGTATGTTTTTCTTTTTTCTTTATTTTTTTTTTTTGTTGCCAAGCGGAGCCAGCGAGCGGGCGAGCGAGCAGCTGAAGTTTTTCTGCGCCGTTGCAGACAATGCGAAATTTCGTCAGAAATCCAAATGCGGATAATGATCTAATACATAACTTGTTCGGGGTAAAATGTTGATAAATGCTGCCAGGGCGGCGGATGGGAGAAAGAAAGCCAACAACACGAAGCGGCTTGAATGGCTAATAAGGGACTACCAATAAATGGGGGATTCACCCTCTAAAAAATTCAGTGAAAATTTATGCCAAATGTATCTCATAAATTAAAACAAACCAACAAAATACCTTAAACTGAAAGTGGAGCAAGAAAACTTGTATTTCCATTTATACGAATTTTATGCAAACTATCACTATTTAAAGAAAGACAAACTCTGAACAAAACACCTTGTGATATAAGGCCAGAGATAGGAATTCCCACAATATTCCGAGTATTATTAATGATATATTAAAATATACAAGGGTTACATTAATGAGCTCATAATGCTAATGGCAATTTAAATTTCATAACTGGTTCCCTCTAAGCCCGAACAATCCAATCTTATTATCTGTAAGTGAATAATTTTCGTACATGGACCGCGCCCCGCCAAGGTCCGTTATTAAAAAACCATTTGAAGTGACTTTTTGTAACCTTCCCACCGGCTTTAACTTGGCCAGCAGCAGCAGCAGCAGCCCCGGCAACAACTTAGTCACGGCTTAGCTGCCTGTCCCACTGTACACTGTATGTATTATGTTTTACGCAGAAATTGTCACAACAAAGCGGCAAAGGCAGCAAGAATTGCGGTCAACGGGGCGTATGGGGGACGGAATGTGGGCAAGTGCAAAAAATATAAAAAAGGAGGACAAGCTGCAAGTTAGACGAATGTGGGAATACTCTACAAAATGGTATTATGTAGAGTAATATTTAATTAAATTAATAAAATAGTCAAATAATGTATAGTAATATTTAATTAAGTTAATAAAATATTACATGACATTATCAGTTTCTTAAAAGTCAACTGGGCGGATTGGAATGGAATATTTAAACATAGGGTGAATTATAGTAATATTTAATTTATATACAGGGATTTAAGCCACGAATAAAGAAATGTTTTTTAGTAATTGTTAGTAAAATATGAAATATTTGTATATTTGTTAGCGAATAAATACTACTCTATCTTCAAATATTAATAACCTAAGCATCTCTGTGTTAATGATCCACAAACTATAACAACATGTTCACCATATGTTATTTATATTTTTGAGTCAATCAATATATCACATAAGCACCCAAACAAAGCAACAAATTCAACCTAGAAACATTAAAAAAATCATTATTAACTCCAAAACATTTTAATAAGACCCCTTCAAGCGCGAAACATGTTAACAATATGGTCACGAAATCGTCATAAAGATCCGAACAAAAATATGTGGACTTATTTATGGTGCTGGCAAAATCCGTGAAAAATTCAATGGACCCTGTTGCCAAGTGGCGGAGCCTCCTCCGATGAGAAGAAACCTCGACAAGAGTCGACACAGCCAACAACAAAAGGGGTCCGAGAGAGCGGCGGAGGGCGTAGGATTTTAAAGCGAATTCAATTACTTTTTGTTGCTGCCGACGTCGTCGTCGCTTCTCTCTTTTTTTTGTTTCCATTTTGTTTTCCAGTTACTGGGAATTCGCAAATGAAGTTCGCTTGAAAATAAAATCACATGCAAAGCGGAGCAGCAAAGAAACCGAAAGACCGGGGGCGGAATCGGAGACCCGGAGACCCGGGGACCCGGGCAACCGGGGATGCATGGAATCATGGAATCCTGAGAAAGTGTATTTCATTTTGATATATTTTTTCCGAAGAAAAATTGAAATGAGATTTATTTATTACGCTTTCGGGCTCGGCTTCGTAATTTGCCCATTCACTGCGCTGCGCTACGGGTAAAAGTGATAAATAAACAAACGGGCGGCATTCATACTTTGCTCTTATTCGGTTATTCGGTTATTCGGAAACTTTAATTAGCATTTCCAGAGAGCACGAGCTATACGGCGTAGTCCCAGTTCGTGACTGATTATGTTCCGCGGGGTCTTAGGGGGCCCAAGGTGTATATGTCCATATGTCTGCGTATCTCCATTGACGTAGGAAATCATTGTGTTTATATTACGCTTTACGCCCGAACTTGTTATCTTGCTCTATGGAACCCGCTCACCTTATCAGGGGGAGTGTGAGTGGAAGCGGGCCAGCTAGATAGATAGGTGTTGATTATCTCTAGGCCGAAAAAAGGAAAAAACGAAAACGCAAACGCAAACGATAATAATGAAAATAATAATATTAACATTTAATGTGAAAAGAGGCGATTCTTGGAAGTTCGCATACAGCGAAAAAGGCTCTCCATGATAAATCCGTCACTCGCACACTGCTGGAAAAATACCTGGAAAATATGCACACGGTACTCTTCACTCCGCTCACATGCCTCTGCTGGTCGCTGGTGAAGTCATGGAGTTGAGTTCCCTCGACTGTGTGTGTGTGTGGTTTTCTGATTAAGCGAAAGCACTAACACAAAAATATAGCCCGAACCCGGACCCGGCCAGGTTAGCCCCGAATGTTTTTCTGTTTTTCTGTTCTGGGCGAAAATATAAAGATGGTTTTACCTCCTATACACATAGAAATATTTTATCTACATTCTTAGAAATGAGAAAAAGAATCTGAAATTAATTAAGATTTTCTGTAAAATAATTCAACCCTTAAACCTTAACTAATTAATAAGAATTATGTTTTTTAATCCTTTTTATTTTAATTATACATAATGTATAAGGGTTTTATATAATTTAATTTTTTTAATTTTATTTAAAGTTCTTTCTAGCGCTACAAGTATAAAACTTATAAATAAATGCGCTAGTCACACAAAAATTATTGGGTTTAACCAACTTTAAAAGATTGTCTGAATTCAATTATGATTTTCTATAAAATAAAACAAACTTCAAAACCTTTTTATATTAGTTATAAGTAATATAAATATAAGGGTTTTATATGGAATAACTCTTTCTTAAGAAGCATAAAAATATAAAGATGGTTTCCCTCTAAACATTAAAATATTTAATCTATATTCTTATAAATGAGAGAAACGATCTGAAATTAATTATGATTTTATATAAAAATAATTCAAATGTTAAAGGATTACCTATTATGTTTTTTTTAAACCTTTTTGTATTAGTTTTACGTTATCTAATGGGGTTTTGTTGGGTTTAATCAATTTAAAAGGATTGTCTTAACTCTTCCTTAGGAATGGCGTCTGAATATCAAAGAAATCGTTATAATATTCAGAAGGAATTACTTAATTTATGATCATTTTCTAAATATACAGTCGAAATGAGAGATTTTCTAGGCCATTTAAGGCAAATATTTTTAAGAGTGTAGATATTTTTGGCTCGCTTCGGTTCTTTTGGGTTTTTTGGATTCCTTTTGTTTGCGCTAAGCTGAAATTATGGCCCTGAGAGCCCACAGAACTTTTGTCATAGAGAATATAGTAACGGAGGCATACGGGATATGTTTTGGTCAGGTCTTTGTGATGATATGATAATCGTATTATCTTGAGAGATGGCTGACGGAGTGATAAGAAAATCAAGAATAGCCAAGATAAAGGTTTTTGAACTTATCATAGAGTTGATTCACAAGTAGCACATATCGGGTGTGGTTATGGTAAGTTAAATATTTGGTTGTAAAACTAAATATACATATATATGAGGTAATCGGCCAGGAATCACTGTTGCTTCACTCTTTCTCGACTCAAATTGAGGTAGGTTAAACAATAAATTTCACTTAAAGTTTTCACATTCCTTATTTTTACCTGCTTTTAACAGCGAGCTGAATTCTTAACTGAACTGAGTTGGCCAACAAGCTGGGGGTTTTATTTACCGAAACGTGATTGATTAAAGGTTTTTAAATTTAGCGATTACCAAATCAGATGGGAAAGAACTTTGGCGACCTTAGCGAGTACGCATAGTGGCGTTGATAGAGAGCGAGAGAGAGATTATACAAGCCCCTATATAAAATTCATTGATAAATTACTACGAACCACGAAGTCAACACACTGGCACACACACACACTCGCACACCCACCGCCCACTCACAGATACAGACACAGATACACGCACACAGACTGGCTTATCAAGAGAAGCGTTTGCAAAGTTAAAACGAAATGAAATTCTTAGAACAATCAAAAGCATTTCGTTCGCTCTTCCAGGAAAAAGCAAATATGTAAGGTAAGGTAAGCGTGGGGCTCTGTGAGCAGGGTGGATTTCGAGGGGCCTTAGATAACAGGAGCTAAGGTCAAGAGATATTACGAGTATTATTATTATTATTGCTCATAAGCAAACATGCCTTCGGATTTCACATTTCTGTTGTCAGATTTCGAAACTCGGCCACAAATAGACTAGATTTACATAAGCCAGACTTGAACTGGTTTTCGGTTTAGGTTGCTTTTGTTATAAACAATGTATTCGGAAAGATACTTTTTCAATGTTTCTCAGTAAAAGATACTTGTACTTGGACTTGGCTAGGGTATACGTTCTCTATCTTTAAATATTAGGGTTTAGAATTGTGGGACTACCGTATTACTTTCATTCACATGAATTGAATTTCGCGCCTTTGTAATGTTAGTTAACATAACTGGCTATCCACTGTTAAAATAGATACTGCCAACTCGTACTAACGAATGGGGAGGCAAGTAAAAAAGAAAGAAAAATTGATAGAAATTGATGAAGGAGAAATTAATAACAATAAATGAGGAGAAAAAAATCACAAAATGTATCATTAAAGTTTAAATTACTATTACTAGCACCGTCTGACTTACTATTTATACTAAAAAAAAGGCTCTTGCTTGAACAGTACACTTTAATTACACCTAATTATAAAGATTCCCATTTTTAAATTCAAAACGGAAATATCTCTAGGTATCAGCCATAAAGTTATATTGTTTTTCCTTTGTAGATTCTTTGTAATGCACTTTCAATGGAAATACAGTTAGGTCAGAGTAACTAGCATGTGAATAACCTTGCTAATACTATACGTAGATCATGGCAATCAACTTCTGTGTATAAATAACAATAAGATTAGATAGAATTTCTGGGGAATCCGTGCTGACAATGTGTAAGTGTTGGCAAGTGTAACTTATGTCAGCACTTTTATGGCTTAATAACTGTAAATACACAGCAATATGTGTGTTTTTCCGTTAATTGCAATTCCGAATAAAACATCTCAGCTCGTCCCGCTCTTACCCTCTTCTCCCCTTCTCCCTTTGTGTTGGCCCACTCGAGATCCACTCTCCCACTCTCCCACACTCACACACACACAATTGAGTGTTTTGCCCACATTTCACTTTTGGCATTGCGTTTCAATTGAACAAATTCACGCGAACAATTAACAACAAACGAACAAAATCAAATTTCCAGAGAAAAATCTCAACCAAAAACGAGAAAAACAAACAACAATGGGATGAAAGAGCAGCAGACGGCTGAGGAGAAGTAGATTGGGGGTGGAGAAGGAGAGTGGAAGGGCAATAGCCAATGGCCTACCTATGTTTGATTATGTGAGAGAGCAGCTGAAACTCTCTCACAGCGGGCGCATTGTTGCTGGGCAGACAATTTGGCATTTGGCATGATCGCTCTCTCGAGCTCTGCGAACAGCTGCCATCTCGTTTCGACTTGCGAGGAAGCCAATTAAGCGGCGTCCCACCCCCCCGCTCCCACTAGGCGAACACACGAACGAACACACAGCAACACACTGCACTTATCCTGTTCGAAACAGTTTCACCTGAAAAGCTATTAAAAAAAATTGAAAACGCTCTCAAGTTTAATACGAAAATTCAAGGAAATGAGCGGAAGAAGATGGTAAAAGCGGGTTTTACCCAGAATAATCAAAAAAGTGCACACACACACACACTCAGGTGAGCACAGAAAGGAACGCAGACAAGCGGCAACAACAATTTGACGCATTACAAACGAAGTTAATAACACCTTTTCTTATGAAGGGTACAACAACAACGCCGATGTTCCGATATACCCCTGCTCTTTGTACCAGTTGTTGTTGTACGGCTTCCGCCGAATTTAGCGGCTACACCTTTATACACCTTTAGCAAGAAGCCACGGCCAACAGAGAAGACCAACAACAACTACAGCAACCGGGTCTGTGCACTAGTATTGGTTTTGGTATGGGCAAGAGGCAGAGAGGGTGAGAGAGAACGCCGCCAGTACAGTGAACACCCTACGACACAGAAAGGTACAATCGAAATATATTAATATGGATTTGAGCAAAAAGAATACGAAAATCCGTAGACTTATTCCTATGTAAAAAATGGCATTACTTAGAAATTCCCCATTAGTCTTTACCCTACAGTACTGAACTAACTACTACTACCTAGTTGCTGTATACAGTATATCCTCGATTGACCCTATGGTAAACGAACAACGAACTTTCTAATATCCTATTATAAACGAAATTTGAGTTTTTGGTGTGGTTGTCTGTTTTGCCTCTGTGGAGCGATGGGTAGTGTGCTGGACTACGAACCTGAGAGTCGTAACAATTGTGTTTAGAAACGCTGTGAGTGTTCTTAATTACTCTTATTAATCTTTACTCTCAAAATATGTACTCAAGTTTAGGGAAAATCTAGCATGGCTATCTATATGAATATCTTTTTCATGGGTACCTCTATCAGTAATTCACGGTAAATAAACGAAATGGAAATGAACAAATTACTTAGGTTTAGTAAAGAAGGTAGTGGTGGTTCCCTTGAAAGTAGTGATACCACCACCTACGAACTAGTGTACAGTACTGTAGGGATATTTGTATTATTTTGAAGAATATCCATTCCTCTAAAATGATTTAAAATTTTGTAAAAATCAAGAAATATATAGATTGAGAGTAAGATCTAATTTTTAAAAAAACTGTATACAATCTCAACAATAATTCCAAAACAAGAGCCCAACATGGGTTAACAATGCTCATGTTGTGAGTGATATTTGATACATCACAATGTTTTTGGCGTGGGAAACTGCATTATGGAATGTTAAGCCGAGCACGCCGACGAGTGTCCACTGTATCCGCATCTGCTCCGAATCTGCTGTAGCTGTAGCTGTATCTGTGTGCGGGCCAGCTCCAGCTTCAGCTTGGCTTGCGGTGTTAAATGTTTGCAGCAAAAGCAGCAGCAGCATTTTTCATTCAATAGCAGCGGGCAACCACTACAGTGAGGCAGCAGCAGCAGCAACAACAACAACAACCAGCAGCTGCCAACATCATCAGCTCTGTCCTCGTTCGCTGTGTGTGTGTGTGTGTGTGTGTTGTATCTGTGAGATACTCGTACTCACACTCGCGCTTATATCTTTGTATCTGCTGCTGCTGCTGCTGGCTCGCAGCACTTCTCAGAAATCGGGCTAAATTAGAAAATGCGTTTCTGGGAATTCGTATCGCTCTTTTGGGCCCACAGAGCGGCGCACACACAGCACACAGCGCACAACGAGCGGCGCCGGCACATAAATTTGTAAATATATATTATTATGGATATATATCGTCGATTCTCCCCGCAATTCCCAGAATGAATTTCCAATGAATCAATGGAATTTGCACGACAATATTGTTTTACCATGCACACACACACAGCCACAGCCATAGCCACAGACAAGTGCAAATAAATAGCAAACGACAGCCACCATGGTTGCTGTTTGTTGTTGCTGCTCTTTTCCCCCTTAATTTAAGCAAACACTGACATAAATATTTTATTCGCCTTTTTGGCAATTTATATAGTTATTATTTACCTCTGATTTTCGATATGAATTGCTGCTGTTTGCTATTTTCTCGGTACACTTTTACGCTAGTTGGCACTTTGTGCAAACTGTGCTTTAAGCATATTTCTCTTCTTTTTTAGTTTGCTAGCTGCTAGTATTTTCTTTCTGGCTTTTCTCTTGAATTTTACTTTATTTTAATTTTGTTGTTGAGACGACACAAACACACAGACACACAGAAACACGGAAAGGGGCACGCGAAGCACTCAGAGACGCGCACGCTCGCTAATTGCACTCTTGGATATCAGAAAAGCTGGCGGCTGTGATTGCACTCGACGACCTCAACAACTGGGTGTGCGATTCCATCAATTTGTGCAATTTCTCTCGACGACGACGAAGCCACACACGCACGAAGAAGTGATATCTTCTCCAAAATGTATCTGAGTTTCTTTGTATCTTTCTTCACGTCCGTTTCGTTCCGAATCATCAGTGTGACTGTCGCGCTGTAGATCAAATAAGCGGCGGGCTGGCGAAATGTACTAAAAATGCCGCGTGGTAATAAACTACTGGTGGTGAACCTTGGTGTGGTTTTAGCATTGACTTGAACCTATTTAGCTAGAATATACTAAAAAGGGGGTTTTGTATTTGAATCATTTCGTAAACTTTCACTATTTTAACGTTTACCAGTACTGTTCTACACAGCTGTTTTGTTAGAATTTTGGTAACAAATAGCGACTAGATTGATAAGAGCAAAGTTCATTTTAATTGCAGACAAAGATTACAACCTGAGAATTTATTTCTTAAATTGGCTTATTTTGTTGCTGAGTTTAGGTACGTATTTAAGCCTTATCTGGACCCAAACCTTTCTGCATCATCATTATACGGCATTTCTACCGCCTTCTAGATTGTGTGAACGATAAAATGGCTCTGATTCCGGCCGTAACCCGCCTCACCTCCTCCGTTATCCGGATCCTGGGCTGCAACCCCAGTCCCATGACGCTTCAGGGAACAAACACTTACTTGCTGGGCAGTGGGAAGCGGCGAATCCTGATCGACACCGGCGACGAGGATGTGCCGCAGTACATTGAGCACCTGAACGATGTGCTGAAGCAGGAGCAGGCCTCCATCGACACCATCCTGCTGACCCACTGGCACCACGACCATGTCGGCGGCGTGAAGAGCATTCTGGGCACCAAGTTGGCGGACAAGGACTGCCGAGTGTTCAAGTTCGGACGCACGGACGCCGAGGATGTGTGCCCCGAGATACCGCCGCACATTAAGCTCCATCCTCTGGCCCACAATCAGGAGTTTAAGACGGAGGGAGCCAACGTGCGGGTGGTGCACACGCCAGGCCATACCACCGACCATGTGGTGCTGGCCATGAACGAGGGCACCCTCTTCAGCGGCGACTGCATCTTGGGCGAGGGCACCGCCGTCTTCGAGGACCTGTTCGAGTACATGAAGAGCCTGGAGCGGATACTGGACATCAAGCCGCAGCGCATCTTCCCGGGCCATGGCAATGTCATTGAGGAACCCATTGGCAAGATCGAGTACTACATAAACCATCGCAACCAGCGAGAGCAGCAGATCCTTCAGTTCTTCGTCCAGCGGCCCAACGATCGCTGGCAGGCTTTGGATGTGGTGCGGGTGGTCTACAAGGAGACTCCAGAGAACCTTTGGCCAGCGGCCGCCTACAATGTCAACCATCACCTGAGCAAGTTGGCCAAGGAGGGTAAGCTGCGGCTGGCCAAGTCGGCTGATGATGATGAGGAGTTCTATGTCTACCAGCAGAGCAGTGCGCTCTAGGCAACAGTTTTCCCAATATTTTGAGTCCTTAAATGTTTAAAGTCCCTGCAACAGTTGTGTTTTTTGTGGGCTCTAAATTGTACATACCTTGATTTTTTAAATATATATTTTAATTACAAAACTTAATGCGTTCACTATTTATTTAGTAACAAGAAATTTTTTTTATTTACACTTAGCAACTTAATAAGAAGCTTATTAATTTGATACTACGAAGGTATAAAAACTAATCTAATCTGCTCACTTAAAAAAATCATTAACGCGAGAAACACAAAATTCCAGCTAACGCGATTTGTTATAGAATTTTGAATGGTTGTTTGTATAAAAATAATACTCGATAATATACAATTGAAACCATAAAGTACAAAATTTGTACTCATAAGTATACATTTGGTATTATTCAGTATTAAATCTACACCAAAACGTTATACTGCTAGAGTATATTTTTAAGACAACGCATAGAAATGTTTAACTCTTCTTCTTTTTTTTTGGGGGGGTACTAAGATATTAAAGCTGATCTTTAGGTACATACTCCCTTAAATTTCTAAACAAGCGTTATGCAGTAATCTTTAGAAAAACCTTGATTTAATTTGATTGAGAATATGTACAATATATCACATTTGTTTTTGAGCTGACAAATCGCTTTTTAAGGGATTACTCCTTACTTAATACTCCTTTTACCGTTTTCACACTTGATGGAATCGTCCAGCAGCTTCTTCCACACATCGAACTGCTCGTTGGGGCGCACCATGTGCACGGTGATCTTGTCCCGGATGCGGCATGCCTCCAGCTCCATGCGCACATTGGCGATCTCGCGGACATGCACCCGCCTAATGGCCAGTCTCTCAGCCACGATGCCCGTGGTAAAGACATCCTCCAGCTTCATAAAGGGCGTGTTCAGCGAGACCACGAAAAGGTCGCCTACGATGTCACCAGTCAGGAGGTAGGCGGGTCCCGTGGTGAAGCTGGGGAAGACTTTCTGGGAATACTGGGCGATGGGTACGTAGTATTTGGACCACTTATTGCGCACCGGCTTCCACTTCTCGGCGCGACGGCCGTAGATGGTTCGATTCGCCTTGAGCGTGTCCAGAAAGGACAGAAGCCTGGGCACATTGATGAACATATCGTCGTCCGTCTTGAGGACGTACTTGGCGTGCAGGCAGTGGCGATGCGTCCACTCCAGCGAGGATATGGTCTTGAGCGTGAGGTTGTTGTAGGAGTCCACAAAGTTACCCCTTATCAGGTCGCCATACATAAGATCCTCCTCTTCGAGGGCCTTGTTCAGGCGCTTGTCCCTGCTTTGCCCCAGGACGAAGGCCATGCCCACGTCCCTGCGGCTGCCGTAGTGCATCCACGTCTGCCGGATGGCCATCCTCCCCGCTGCATGGTGGACTGCCGAGGTGATAAGGACCAACAGCTTTGTTTGTATCCCTTCGTGCGGGCATATCCTTTCCACGTCAATCGCATTGTCCAGGTGACCGGGCACATAGACTGAACCCGCGAGGGGCATTCGGATGGGAATCTGGCTGTCCACAGTTACCAATTCCAACGGTTTCCACGCCAAAACTTGATTCTCAGTGAAATAAAACTTCATTCGGGTATAGTTCTTATCTGGGATTTAAATTAGCTATAAGTTCTTACCAAAAAAAAGTTCACTTAAATCCTTACCCACTTGCTGACTATTTTCGAGTCCTTCCCGGCCGGTATCGGAGTTCGAAAATGGTACAAGTCCGTGCTTGATATGGTTGTAGTTGGCATTACTTCCTGAATGAAAAAATCAGATACAATCAGATCAAATCCTGTGAGCATTTATTGACGTATTATAATAACCTGCTGCGAAGGCGTACACACGATCCTTATCTTCCGATTGCTTCAAGTCTAGCTTGGCCATGGTCCTTGATTTCGACACGTACGAGAAGATGATGAAGCTAACGATGCATAGGATTAGGATAAAGCGCAGTACGCGCGATGCCATGGCCATCAATTTTTAGTCGTTATGTCCTGTTACTTTCCCGGATTGCATTCGATAATTGAATCCTTCCAGCTGTGAGAAAAGTCCCAAAAAGACATGTTTACATACAAATAAAAATAAAACGAAAAGTTGACAGCTAATATAAGGCACACTTGACCACATACCTTCCGATTTGCGCCTTTCCAGCCATATCCTTTTCCATTATCGTGTATTTTCCGGGTTAAAACCGTCTCAACCCAGCAGAAATTGGTAGGCATTGGTCCTTAGAGACCTTTGCGTCCTTGCCCGAACCCGGCTGGGCATCCTTTATTATCCTTTTTGCGGCGACCCACATATTTTCGCCACAAACTCCTTGGAACCAGTTTTGTCAATTTAGCCATTTTCCCGCTAGATCTAGCGTTTTTCGATTAACAAATGCGGGATAATTTGAAAATAGCGGCTAGTGGGAATTACAGCTATTTTCCAAGCTCAATTTGCATAATTTTGATAAGCAATATTGAAGATATTCCAGTACTCGAACGTCCATCTTATTAAAAAGGTAAGTTAAGTTTAAACTTCGATAAAAAAAAAATCAGACTTTTAATTAAATCGGCTGAAATGTGCTTAAAAACAGCTTTAAAAAGCTTAACAAATAGCTGCTTAGCTTCTAAATATTTGGTGCTGCCATACTTTTCGAGGAATGTTTTTAGCTTTACAAGTTTTTCGGCGCTCCAAGCTCCTCGCAACAATTGAAAACCCTCAAGATGGGTGCACTACAATTTGAGGGAGAGGCGGCCACTTAATTTTCTGTGAAAAAACGGCCGGAAACACCTAAAAGTGGGGCCCAAGTCCCTCTATACCCTCGCTCAGTGTTGCTACACTTTCCTAAGAATCATGTTAGCTTAACATGGCCGCCCACGCGCTTACCAACACTGCACCGCTCTGTGTACGTCAGCTGTCAAAACGAATCACAAATTTTCACGGCTTTTCTGCGTTCCGATATTATTTATTATTGCACTTTTCCAAGTGGTTGCATTGCATATGTGTGCATGTTAATGTGTGCTTAAATGTGGCCTGCAACTAGTGCAGAGATTGTCCTTCGTCGCGGAGCAGCCAGTAGCCAGTAAACAGTAGTTGGACAGCAGCAGCAGTGACCACCATGTCGTTCGTGGGCGGAGGCGGGGGCCAGGATGGGCACAAGTTCGTGGAGGCCCTGCAGGCGGACTTCAAGACGCTCTCGCTGGAGACCAAGAAGAAGTACCCTCAGATCAAGGAGGTGAGTAGTCCTCCTCCAGCACGGCTGACGTGGACGTGTGTGTTTTCACGGCCATTCGTATTCGTCTCTAATTGCGGCACTTGTGCCCGTGTGTGTCACCCCAGGTGGGTGGTGCTCGGTGGTTGGCGGGGGGTGGTTTTCTTTGCTTTTCCACCTGTGCTTGTTCTACGCAATTATGAAATTGATAGCGCAAATGAAATTGATTTTATGACATTTCCACTGCCACTACTGTGTCATTAATTCTCGTTTCCAATTAGGCATGCGAGGAGGCCATTTCCAAGCTCTGCTCGTCGGGCAGCGGCCAACAGAATTCGGTGTACTACACCGTCAACCAGATACTCTATCCCCTGGTGCAGGGATGCGAGACCAAGGATCTGAAGATCATCAAGGTGGGTCACAGTCTAAACTTTAGCTTTATCCTAAGTTAATCCCACTTAAATCCTCCCTAACTTCCAGTTCTGCCTGGGCATGATGCAGCGGCTCATCACCCAGCAGGTGGTGGACCAGAAGGGAGCCCTGTACATCACCAACGCCCTGTGGACTCTGATGGAGAACAACATTGAGGAGGTGAAGGTGCTGCAAACGGTGACCCTGCTGCTGACCACCAACACGGTGGTGCATGGCGACACTTTGGCCAAGGCCTTGGTTTTGTGCTTCCGCCTGCATTACACCAAGAATCCCACGATTGTCAACACGGCCGGGGCCACCATTCGTCAGCTGGTGTCGCTGGTGTTTGAAAGGGTTTACCTGGAGA
This sequence comes from Drosophila asahinai, assembly GCA_008042795.1. Taxonomy (NCBI): domain Eukaryota; kingdom Metazoa; phylum Arthropoda; class Insecta; order Diptera; family Drosophilidae; genus Drosophila; species Drosophila asahinai. The sequence goes on from VNJZ01009240.1 coordinate 24,208, forward strand.
AGGATTCAGTGCAGAGCCTGCAGCAGCAGCCCCAGGCTAGTGCCTCTCCAGCGGAGAATGCGGAAAGCCAGGATGTACAGACCTTTGCCTCGGATGCCTTTTTGCTGTTCCAGGACCTGGTGCAGCTGGTGAACGCCGAGCAGCCCTACTGGCTGGTGGGCATGACCGAGATGACGCGCACCTTTGGCCTGGAGCTGCTCGAGGCGGTGCTCACCAACTTTAGTGCGGTGTTCCATGAGGTAAATTTATTAATTAAGGATTTAAAATATATATTTAAGGCTTTCTTCCTACCCTCCCAGAGCAACGACTTCCGCCTGCTGCTCAAGGAGCGGGTCTGCGCCCTGGTCATCAAGCTCTTCTCTCCCAACGTGAAGCACCGCCAGCTGCCGGCTGCTCCGAGTAATGGCAATGCTCCGGTGCCCGCCGAGAAGCCCTACTTCCCCATCAGCATGCGGCTGCTGCGACTGGTGGCCATTCTCATCCAGAAGTACCACACCATCCTGGTGACCGAGTGCGAGATCTTCCTGTCGCTGATCATCAAGTTCTTGGACCCGGACAAGCCCGCCTGGCAGCGAGCTTTGGCTTTGGAGGTCATCCACAAGCTGGTGACCCGCTCCTCGCTGATGGCCTTCTTCTGCAAGTCCTACGACCTGAAGAACCATGCCACCAACATAGTCCACGACATGATAGCCGCCATGGGCAGCTACGTGCGCTACTCCCTGATCAATGCCTCCGCGATGCTGAATGGCCAGCAGAATGGCCTGGGAGGCGGCACCCTGTCCGCGCTGGGAGGCAACAATCAGTGTGGGTTCATGTTCCGCGGGGCCTACCTGCCGCTGGTGGCCACCTACGCGCCCGGCATAGCCAAGGCGGTCTAGTAAGTAGAGCGGGTGCAAACCCTTCTCTCTGGAACAGCATTAACAAGTAATATTTCCCCGATAGTCTGGAGATGCTGGACAAGCTGGAGGCTCCGAACATACCCGACAGCTATGGGATCTCCGTGGGCCATGCCATACTCCTGGACATGACCCGCTCCATCGCGGGCGTCATTCAGCGAACGCCCGAGCTCCATCCCAGCCACAACACGGCCGTGATCTCGGAGGAGGAGCACAAGCCGCTGTGCCTGCAGCTGGTCAACTCCAGCTGGTCGGGTCTGCTCAGCGCCTTTATCCCCTTGGTGGAAACGTCCATAGACGAGGCCACCACCGAGAATATCCTGAAGGCCATGCAGAACTATGCCGCACTGTGTGGGTTGCTGGAGCAGCTGCAGCCGCGCGATGCCTTCATCATGGCCATGTGCCGGGCCTCCTTTCCGCCGCACTACGCCATGTCCATCTTTGCCAACACCACCGCGACCCAGGCGGATGGGGAGCTGAGGTGCCACACGCGGAGTGGCAGCCAGGATCTGAGCAGCCAGTTCATCAACAGCTGCAGTGGGGATGGCGGGGACTTCCGGCCGCAGATCGTGGCCGTGGGCACGCCGCTGCCCTCCGCCTCGCTGCCGCACAGCGTGATGCAGGCGCCCGTGATGCTCACAAACAAGAATCTGCAGTGCATGCGGGCCATCCTCTTCCTGGCGCACAACAATGGCGGCATCCTGGGCACCTCCTGGCACATTGTCCTGCAAACCCTTCAGCATCTGGTGTGGATCCTGGGCCTGAAGCCCTCCACTGGGGGTAGCCTCCAGGCCATGCCCAAGCCCGCGGTGGAGGCAAATGTGGGCATTCAGACGGCCGTGATGGCCGACCTGCCGGTTTTGTCCCAAATGCTGAGCCAGCTCTTCGAGTCGAGTCAGTACCTGGACGATGTGGCGCTGCATCATTTGATTGATGCTCTGTGCAAGCTCTCCCACGAGGCCATGGAGCTGGCCTACGCCAATCGGGAGCCCTCGCTCTTTGCGGTGGCCAAGCTGCTGGAGACGGGCCTGGTCAATATGCCGCGCATCAAGGTACTGTGGCGGCCGCTGACCAACCACCTGCTGGAGGTGTGCCAGCACAGGCACATCCGCATGCGGGAGTGGGGCGTAGAGGCTATCACTTATTTGGTCAAGTCTGCCCTGCAGTTCAAGCACAAGACGCCGCTCAAGGAGAACATGGTGAGTGATCTTTTGCCAAATCTCGTATTAATGTAACAGGCCAAATAGATATAAGATGACATGGTATCGATAGTATCGATTTTTGTAACTTTTTTGAAAACCATCGATTGTTTTTCGCATTATCGATGTTTTTATAAGACCGATTAGTCTCCATTTTAAGCCTTTATCACGACGATGCTTTCTCGAATGCTGGTTGGGAAATACTTGGTTGGCAAAAAATCGATGTTTTCCATTATCGATCTTTTCGATGTTTTACTAGTGAAAAATCGATACTAACGATGTTTCCTAAGCCATACAATTTCTGCTTATAAAAATAATATTATCTACAGTTAAAGGCTTCAGTGACGACAAATTCTCACTTAAAACGATTCCGGCTTTAAGGGATTAATATCCATACATGATCTAACCAAATATTTCCCTTTCAATATTCGAGAGAGTATCGTCATGATCATTTTAAAGGCTTAAAATGGAGTCTAATCGGTCAGCAAAGCCTGAATACTCAAAACATCGATAGTACAAAAAACAATCGATGGTTTTCAAAAAATTGATAGTATCGATAGTGCTTCGATGTTTTGTTAGCACTAGTCAGTTCAGTCTCGATCGAAGAATAAAGCGAAGTTCATTCAGATTTGTTCATAGAGAAACTACCGGTATTGGCACCATCAATAGTTTCGAGTTTTTTTTATTCTCAAACTATCGATACTATCGCCATAGTACCGACCTATACAACTTTGTAACAAAAAAGGTTGAGGGTATCCCTTTATTAATTTGATAAAAATTTCATATTAAATAATTAATATAGTAATTTAGTAATATACAAAATAATAAATATAGTCAGACAAATGTTTCATTCCTGCTAAATTAACAAGATCTTTTCTCTCCCTGTAGGAACTGCAAACCATGCTGCTGAGTCCTTTGTCCGAGCTGTCCACTGTCCTGCATGCGGATGTTCGTCAACGGCAGCTGGACTGCGTTCTCCAAATCCTGAACACCGCCGGGGAGATACTCTCCTTTGGCTGGCCGGCCATCATCGAGATCATTGGCGCCGTGAACGAGCACCATGGCGAGCCCTTGATCCGCACAGCATTCCAATGCCTGCAGCTGGTCATCACCGACTTCCTGACAGTGATGCCCTGGCGATGCCTGCCCCTGTGCATCAGCACGGCGGCCAAGTTCGGCTCCCAGACCCAAGAACTGAACATCTCCCTCACGGCCATTGGCTTGATGGTAAGAAGCCTTATAACCTTGTTCCATTGCTACATTCTGCTACATTCACGAGAATGGTCCATTCTTTTAGGGGTTTCCCATAAGGGAGAATAATTAATCCCATACATACAAAAAAACAAAAAAATTACCTAAAAGTATCGATTACTAAGCGATATTTCGAAAGTTCCTTCCCTTAACCTTCAAACCCTTCCCTAATTTCTTATTGTTTTTGAAATTATGAATACTTTTTACTAAAAGAGGATCCGTTCCTATACATACAAAAAAAATATATATATACCGAGAAGTATCGATTACTAAGCGATATTTCGTAAGTTCCTTTCCTAAACCTTCTAACCCTTCCCTAATTTCTTATTGTTTTTAAAATTATGAATATTTTTGATAAAATGATGAATGAAAACTAGATCCAGCGCAGCATTTCGTTGTCGGGAAATTTCAAAGGGTTTCAAAACTCCAAGCATGGATATTAATAGGTCCTTGGATGTTTCGGTTAAATTTGAAAGAGAAATCCTAAAATTATCGCTCAATTTTCGAAAATATGCTGCAGTGGAACAAGGCTTTTACTCTAGTTTTGGGAGGAACTATTTATAAACCCATCCTTGGCCCTTAGTGGAACATTTCAGATTTCTTCAACCAGAACCAGGACAAGCTCATGTCCACGCAGCTGCAGGACGTGTCCATTCTGCCCGATTTTCCGGGCACCGTGAAAATGCCGCAGTTCGACAAGTTGTGGATGTGCCTGTACGCCAAGCTGGGCGAGCTGTGTGTGGATCTGCGTCCGGCGGTGCGTAAATCCGCCGGCCAGACGCTCTTCTCCACCATCTCGGCCCACGGCAGCCTGCTGAATCCGCCCACGTGGCAGGCCCTGGTCTGGCAGGTCCTCTTCCCGCTGCTGGACAATGTGCGCGCCCTGAGCAGCTCGGCCAGCAACGAGAAGGTGGATGCCAGCGGCAACATCCTCATCCATCACTCGCGCAACACAGCCCAAAAGCAGTGGGCGGAGACCCAGGTGCTGACCCTCTCCGGGGTCTGTCGGGTGTTCAACACCAAGCGGGAGCTACTCCAGCAGCTGGGCGACTTTGAGCGCGCCTGGTCCCTGATCCTGGAGTTCATACAGAATGCGGCGCTGAGCAAGAATGGCGAGGTATCGCTGGCGGCCCTCAAGTCCCTGCAGGAGATCATGTACCACAATGCGACGGAGGAGCAGGACGACGAGATCTGGACTGTGAGTAGAGTGTGGGGTAGAGAGCAGAGCTGGGAAGCTCTTGTAAGGTTTTCGGTGGCCATTGGCTTTATTTTTCCCTTAATCCTGTTTGTAAACTAAAGGAAGTCCCATTCCCTCTCTCACTGAGCAGATCGCCTGGAACATTTGGCTGAGCATCGGCATGGAGAGCACCAAGATGTGCATGAAGAGCACAACGAAGCTGCAGCAGCAGCAGAGCAGCAATGGCGCCGACAGCCAGGACGACTTCTACATTCCCAGTCAGGCCTTCCTCACGGCTTTGATACAAATCTTTCCCGCCATCTTTCAGCACATCCAAGTCAAGTGAGTTTCAGTTCGAATTTTGTTTTTTTTTTAATGAATTTAAAACTGAAATTTTATTAATTTGTAAACTCTGAGGGTTTTTGTTCAAAATAATAACGGCGGATGGTTTTTTCATTTTTTTCAACATTTTCTTTTTCTCGATCCGAAACGTGTCGATCGCTCTTTTTGCCAAACCAAAGTGACCGTATATTCTTTTCTTAAAAATCTAGCTTAATTCTATGCGTTAGGACTATTATCGATAACATTATACCACTAATGTGACCGTGTTTACAAATTAAATATACTTTTTATTTAACCCCAAATCCCAGATTCAGCGCCGAGGACTTTGACAAGTTCTGCGAGGTGCTGACCAATGCCGTGTGCATTCCCGTCCAAACCGATGCGGTGCCCTACATCATGTCCACCGTCTCGGACACGCTGCTGACGCCCCTGCACGATGGCATCCTGGACTGCATGGAGCTGATACAAAAGGTAAGGGTAACGATCGGTGCATCGATATTTTTAAAAAGTTTGGGAACATCAATGTTTTTGGCACATCACTAAATTAACATTTTAAATTAACTTAGAGCAAACATTTTTTTGTTCGCGAAATCATCGAAAAATGTCGATGTTTTTGTATCGATGTTTATTTTTATACATCGAAAAACAACGATAAACATCGATAATATCGATAGTACCTAGCAACGACCCTTCAATCTTAATTAATAATAAATCCTGCAATTAGGAGGCCACCAAGCCCGAGGCGCACATCCGCTCGCTCATTCCCGCCCTCTTCCGCCAACTGCTGATCTTCAGCAAGTTCGCCTGCGCCCCGCCCACCTTCCAGCAGAGTGTCGAGCACAAGTACGCCAAGTCCTCCACGGGCCACTACACCAACAATGCCTCCGTGGAGGTGGTCAGCATGAACTACATCCCCTTCGGCGAGAAAGCGATCGGCACTTGCGTGAAGCTCTACCAGACGACGGCCACCGAGGAGCCGGTGGTGCAGGAGCAGATCCTGCACGACATTGTCAAGGCCCTGCGCACGCCGCTGGCCATGAAGTACAAGTGCCTGTCGTCCAGCACCTGGAAGCTGGCCATCTCCAGCCTGATCAGTGTGCTCCACACGGGCCTCAAGGTGGCGCGAGCCAAGCCCCAGCATTTTGTGAATTTGTGGGATGATTTAGCGGACACTCTGGACAAGTTCCTGTTCCCGGCCAGCGTCTGCACCGTGGAGGATCGCGGCCTGGAGGAGATCGTGCTCGACGAGACGATCGATTGTCAGGTGATTGAGCTGCTGAGGGACGAGGTGCTGCCGCATGCCCACGAGATGCCGCACCAGTTCATCATGCAGATCGTGGTGCTGCTGAACAAGGGCTCCATTCACTCCGCCTCTGACACGAACATCTGCTACGAGTCGGACTGGAAGCTGCGCGAGATCTTTGCCAAGACCTGCTTCGAGACCCTTCTGCAGTTCTCGTTGCTGGAGGATCATGCCAACACCAACAACAACCGGCTCAATGCCAATCTCTTGCCAATAGGAGCCACAGGTGGTGGACCGGCGGGCGGCAAGGACTTTGCTGGGCGGCTGGCGGTCACCGCCCTGCTGCATCGCTTCCAGGAGGTGCTCAAGCGGTTCAACGATGATGAGCGCCAGAGCGGCAAGTGTCCGCTGCCCAGGTGAGTTTTTATACCCGGTACCCATAGTGTACAAGGGTATCATAAGTTAGTGCCAACCAAGAATGTCGATTTAGCCATGTCCGTCTGTCCGTCCGTCTGTCCGTGTGAAACAACAGATCTCAGAGACTATAAGAACTAGAGTTGCCAAATTTGGTGACAGTATTGGAATTTATTGCACGCAGATCAAGTTTGTTTTAAAAATTGGCCACGCCCACTTCGGCCCCCGAAAATCATTAAAAACGGTGTATAAGCTATAGTCGTGATTTCCGGCTTAAAGTAAATAGATATAAAAAATAAGTAGGCATTCGCGGACGTGTTCTGAAAATTTGATTAAAATCGGATGATAAACATTGGAGATATTAGCAATAAGGTTAGAATCTTAACACACCCCCCTAAGGCACTGCTGTTGCAAGCTGTAGCCGACAGGTGGCGCATTCGAGTGACAAAAGAATAGAGCAAAAAATGACAAAAAATAACATAATTCATTTTTTGACGCCGATCGAGCGGGTTTTTATGCATCCTTATAAAATGTATCATTCATATTTAAGTATGAGATTAAACTGTTTAGGTCGGGAGCTAATTCGAGAGGCGATTTATTTGAAGAAGTACGAAATATAGTATGATAATGTACTATATGTACAATTTTAAATTGCCTTTTAGTGTAAAGCACAAACGTTTAGGTACCGGGCATCTCACAGTCGAGCATAGTCGACTGTAGCTTTCTTACTTGTTTCTTAAGGTTCTTAAGGTCAAAGCCATGCCTGTAAGTCAATTTAACCTTGCAGATTCCGGCTCTCAGAGATATCCTTTGTGCTCAAAGCCATTGCCACGCTGGTGGTGTCCATGAAAAAGGCGCCGGCCTCCAAGGGTAATTAATTAGTTAAATAATTTATAAAGATATATATCTAGCATCTATATCTTTAGTAAACAAGCCCGCCTGGGATCAGCTGATTGGTCTGTACCCGTACCTGGTGGACTGCACCACCACCACGTCGCCGGAGGTATCCCGATCGCTGCGCGAGGCCCTGCTCCAGTACACGGATCTGCTGCAGGCTCCACGCACCTGCGGCGGAACCAACGACAATGCAATCCAAGCGAATGGCCAAGAGTGAACGTTTTCTTAGGTCTCTAAGTGCGAATATATATATATTTATTTTGTGCATAATTTATGAATGTTAATCTTAGCCCTTCCCCCGCATAGATGTAAAGACTAACCATCTATGTACTTACACAAAAACACCTTATATATATATACAAAAATATTTGTAAACGTATTTTGTAGTTGAGCTATGAAGTAACCAGAATATTCCCCCAGATTCCCTTAGTACCTTTTTTTCGGAGGAGCCAAGACAAGACAAAGAACTAGAAGAAATCTAACTATGATATCTATTTGTGTAGCGCATTTTAAGGTGCCGACTTGCGTGTTATCTGAAATCAAATATTAACCACTAACCATATGATGCAACCAACTTTGTAGTGACGTTTTTAAATAAAGCAAAAATTATTATTACCAAAGGCCGATAAGAGCGTTTATTCGTTTATTTATGACGTCAGATTGTCGCCAGATGGATGGACGGCTGTTCCGACACGAGGTTTACTCCGCCGGCTACCTGAGCACACACATCTCGTGTTGGCCTGGCGATAAGGATCCGTCGCAGTAGACAGCAAGCACCTTGAACTGGCATTCTTTTCCAGCTTGACAACGCGTTTATTAATGTTTGTTGAATGTGGTAAGAGTTTGTTAATATTTTTGGGCTAATCTGCGTTTGCTTAAACCCCAAGAGAGGTCTATGCGGCTATCTATTACTTAACTATTGCGGCTGTTTTTGAGAAAAAAAATAAAGACAACATGGTAAGAGAAAATCTTTGAGTCTTTGAAAATAATGATTAAAGTTAAACTATATCTCATATAAATATATTACTCTAGTTCTTAAATGAATAACCTATTTGCAATAAATTATATAAAAAATAAACTGCCGAAAAACCTTTGGTCTTGCGTATTAATTTTATATTTACGTCAATTGTTCAATAATTTCTTAAGTATTGCGTTTTTCTATCATTTTTGGCCAACATAAGATAGGAAAAGATTTTGAAAGAACTATTTTTCTGTAAATTTGTGTCATAAAAATACAAATTCTAGCTTTCCGTCAAGAATAAGAAGAACCGGAAGTCAAAATAGTGTAATCTCTGCATTTGGCATCGATATTTACAAAATGCATGAGTGTAAAGATGCAAAACAGGCTGTTTCCATTGGCCTAAATTTCATTTAACAGCATTTTCCTTTAAAAAGTTACTCCAATTAAATAAGTCTTTATTTACTTATGAGAGATTAAGCCGATTATGACCTCGAGTTAGCTATAACCCTTCAAAACAAATAAAAGGTCTCCAAATGTAAGCAATTTAAAATAATCTGAAAAACTGCAATTTACTGCAATTGCTCATTTATTTCTTTAATATCGGGTTTATTGGTCATTTTTGACTAGGAAAAGATATTAAAAGAAGTATTCTTCTCTAAAAATATTTTATAAATAAAAAATTTAGCACTTGCGTAAACGTGGCGAATGAGTAATAAATGTATTGATTGTTTGACCCTATTCCCTAAAGAATCGGGATTCGGACTCTTACCAGTTAATAGCTTACCATAAATCCTGAGTTAATTCTTTATTTATCTTAATTTTGTTCCTTAAATATTATTCAACGTAAACCTACCTTTATGTGATTCCCCACCTGCGAGTGTGCGTTTGGGTGTAGATCAGCGAAATGTGCAAAAGGTTTTAATCTAAATAAAATTTTTATTTTAATTTGTTTTGTTTCATTTTTTTGTCGGTTTTCTTGTTTTTGTTTTCATTTTAATCGGTATAATAAGTATAATAACATTTTTTGTTGTTCTTGTTTTCATTATTATTATTATTACTGTTAATGTTAATGTTTTTATAGTTTTTTGTTTTCTTTCGGTTTTAATATTAGAATTAGGCAATCGAGTTTAATACTACCTTCGTTTTAAATATTATGCAACGAATTTTTGGGTTTTCCTTTCTCATGATTTCTTTTTTGTTTATGAATTTTTAAATGTATATATTTAATAAACTCATTTCCGTTCTGGCTAGGCAACTTCTTGTGTATCCGGCGCCGCACGCACACACACTCCTGTTGCTTCTCTCGTATATTTCTTTTTTTGGATTTTTTATTTTTTTAGTTTTTATTTTATGTTTTATGTGCTTGTCAACTCTTTTTGTTTTTTGGTTTTTTATTCATTATTTTTACTTAATGCCGTGGGCGCTTAATGTACAGTGTGTTGCCTTGTAAAAATGTACAATTCAAGCGCTTGCTTTAAAATATTTTTTTGTGGTTTTTCGGTCTTTATTTTATTATTCATTAATCTATATTTTAGCTGAAAGTCGGTTTTCAACTCTGCCCTATAAATCACTTTAATAAATAGCCGCCACGTCTGGGTCTGTCTTCGACTTCATCGCTCTTCTGGTTGGTTTTTAGCTATTTACCGGGTTTTTAGCGCTTGTAATTAACATGGTTTAGGTCGTGTGTGGTGTTACTCATTAGGTTTAACTTGTTTCCATTTAATTTTCTTGGGCTTAGATATAATACAATTTGTTCTTTATTATACTGCACTAACGATTTCTTCTCCTCACTTCGTTTTACCTAACTGCGTTTTCTGGGGGATCGAGTTTCGAGTTCGAATTCTAAACTGCCGGCGGCTCCTTCGAATTCTTCTGCAAGCTCGCGCACGTCCTCGTTTCCTTCGCCTATTTAACTCGAGGTTTAACTTTGCTTCATGTAATATTTAGTTAATGTTTGTCATGTTTCATGTGTGTGTGTGTATGTGTATGCGTGTGTAACAATAGTTTAGTTCATTTAGTTTAGTTACTAATTTAGTGTGTAGCACATCCATGAGAGATGAGACGAGATTTCTTGCAGTTTCTTTATGGGGGGCTTGTTCGAGTTCGAATTCGAGTTCGGGGGCTTTGTCGATCTAAAAAACTCTATTTATATATATGTAATGTATGTATATATAGTATGTATGTTTTTATAGTATGTTTCTTTGTATGTATATTAATTTATTTTTGGTTTAATTAGTATTTTGGTTAAACAAAAGTAACGCAAGAGAGACTTCTTCATTTAGTGCTAAAAACAAGTGTATGCCTATGCAAGTATCTTCTGTTTCGATTAACCCATAACTTTCTTGCCTCCATCGTCATCGTTTATCGTTTATTTATCATATCATATAATGTGTGTTATTTATAGAGAAGTTCGGTAGATAGGCGTAAGAGCGCAGTTTCCTCTTTGTTTTTTATTTTGTTTTTATTTTTTGGAAAATTCGTAAAGTTTGTTCGAAATCTGATGAAAGTTGCATTTAAAGTTTTGTCCCCTTTTTTTGGTTTTTGTTGTTTCGGGTTGTTTCTCAATTTATTCAATAAACTCTTTACATTAAATTTACTTAGCTAAATTGTTGGGTTTCTTCTTCACCTTCCTCAGCTTGTTTTTTTTTTTTGTTTTTTTTTTCGGATTTCTTTTTTGGTTTTTTTTGCCATAGCCATACAAAATGTTGTGTTGTTTCTTTAATGTATATAACGTTAAGTACATATACATGCTTGTACATAATCATGTAATCCGTATCTTTTTGGTTTTTTAGTTTAATGAACACTTTGTTGGGTTCAATTTCAATATTAGTTTAAAAAGTTAGTTATAGTTTTAAGATTAGCGTTGGTTTTACATGTACTTGGTTTGGTTTAGGTTTAGGTTTTAGGTTTTTAGGTTCTTAGGTTTTTTTTTTCTTAGGCTTTTAGAAAAAGTTCTGCTTGTCGAAATGAATATATATAGTTAAGAAGCGCTGTGCCCTGTTGACTTGTTTGTTTGTTTCTTTTGTGATCTCTCATTTCGGTCTAGATTTAGTTTTAGGTTTAAGTTTCCATAATTCGTTATCTATGTATATGTATGTATATATGTAATTTATATATATAAATTGCTAAAAATCATAGTTATCATAGTTATTAGCATTCTGAAACAGTTGTTCTTCCTCGTCCCCCGTTCGTGTGTGAAGACATTTCGCAAGGCTGCCTCGGAACTAACTGGAATCTTTCGCTGGGACATTTTCGAGTTTCGAGTTACGAGTGTCGAGTTTCGAGTTTCGAGTTCTGTTCGGTTATTATTATGATGTATTTTGAGGCAGGGGGCTGGCACTTAATTGATTCTTCTCTAACTCCCCTAAAGGCTGAGGGTTTATCTAGCTTATTCGGTAGCTTTTCTGAGAGGCGGCGGCGGCGGCGCATCCCCAAAAGATTCCACTTACTTCCGCCAGCTCATGTGTGTGTGTGTGTGTTGGGTGTGACATTCGGTTACTAGCTGGGATTACGGAATATACTTTACTGCTCCTCTTGGTGTTGCTGTTGTTGTTTTGGTTTAAGGTGTGTGTGGTGAGGTTTACCCGTAGTTATATATCTGGTTTTGTTTTAACCCCCTTTTATATATTTTTTAAGGCAAAGTCACACGTTTTGCTCGAAGCCGCCGATAAGGGGAAATGATTTAAAAGTAAGTCATAAGTACATAAGTAACTTGTTTAGTTTTCGTTTAACTTCTACTGAAACCCTAAGGCAATTTCTTGTTTTCCTACACAATCTCCTCTACAGATTCTTCTCTTTTTTTTACACTACTCTGGCGCCGGCGGAAAACAAAATTAGGTTTTAGCGGGTTCGTTTCTCAGGGGGGAGTAAGTGGATCTCAGCCTGGCCGGCTGAGGACTCCACGTCCTCCCCCTCCTCCACAGTTCTCCTCCTCCTCGATCGGAAGTTCACAAACAGTCGCCAGAATTCTCATACAAAAGAGGTGTGACTTGCCATGGTTCTTCATTTCTATAAAAAAAAAGCAAAAATACATTTTCCTCTGACCTTTGGCATACAGTGTGTCCTGGCCTCGTCCTTTGGGTGGTTTCTCTCTAAATGCCTTAACAGGTGACTGAAAATGGTGTATATCTTTGCTGGCACTGCCTCTTCTCTTCTTTGATTTACCACCTTTTTGAGGTATACAACGCCGAAACGCACTGTACGCTAGGTCGAAGAGAGACAGTTGTGATTTAGTTTGCCAAAAGCCTACAAGCTTCCGCTCTAGAAAATCATATCTTCTGATGATCGTAAATTATATTGGTTAAAAAAATCAAGTTAAAACATTTCACAATCCTGCATTTTATATTGTTCCTTTAACTAATGTGAAGCGTTTTGTTGCTTAAGTTTATTTTTTTGTTTTTTTTTTATATCTTTCGTTTCGTTTCGGGTTGCTTTGGGCTAGTGATGTCTCCTCTCTCTTCCTCATTCAACATTTGGCTTATGCGACTAATTAAAATTACAAGTAATTATTAATATTATTTATGTATATGTTATATATATAATATATATAAGGTTCCTCTTCGTGTAGCTCAGCTAGAGCTGCGTCCGATCTTCACTTTTTAGCTAACGCGTGAGAGTCAAAAGTGTGTGCCGAGAATTACGAGTAGTATGCTCTTCTGCCCTTGATCGATAATATTCGATATTCGATAGTTAGCAACTGGTGGTGATGGTGGTGATCGAGGGATTAAATCATGAATATTACGGATTACAGGATAACAGGGTATTCTATGCTCTATATAAATGTCTGAGGAGTTTTTTGCTGGAGTCTAGTTAGGAGTTTTTTTAGGAGTCTTTGTTCTGGTCTGCTGTCGTTTGTTTTCTGTACAAAAAGACATACAATACTGCGTATGTGGTTGTTTGTATATAGTATAGGTGTATATTATATAAGTAGGTATAGTTGTTGCATCCTGTTCGTTAGTATATATGTATATATATCGGATCGTATCGTATATATAGCAGCAGCAGTTGATTTTGCTTTAGGGGCGTGTATGTATGTTGTTTTTGGTGTGTAGCTGTTGTTGTTGTTGTTTTTGTTGTGGGTAACATTACGTCATACAATATAGCAGTAAATAGGTATCGTAGCTGTTTGTCGTTCAGTTCAGAGGGGCTTTGGTCGAAAAGAAAGAAGACCCGGAAGTCCAAATAGTGTCAACTCTGCATTTGCTATCGATATTTGCAAAATGCATAATTTTCCCTTGAAAAGTTACTCCAATTAATTAAAAATAATCTGAAAAACTAACGAACCAGCAGGCACCAGGTTTTTATCATTAATTTTTGGTTGTTTAGAACAGCTAGTGGCGATAGTTCGGGCAAGATATCACGAATGGTGCATTTACACCGAGAGAGATGCAGGAATGCAGTCCTAGTGGAAACGGGGCCATAAAGTAACGAAGAAGATATCAAACGCGGGGGACAGAGACAGGGTTGTTTCAGAGATGAATGTACATTTATGCGTAATAGATCGATTGTATTAGTTAGTAGTAGTAGTTGTTGTTGTCACTAATAGTTGTTCTTGTTGTTGTTATACACAAATAAGCCACAAAAACTGTACAACAATTGTACATGAATAAAAAACTTATGCACGAGAATGTATCGACGGTTTCCAAAAACTCTACTTTTTGTTCTCTAGGCTATTATTTACCTATTCCTTCCTCGTTCTTCTTCTCCCTTGCTTCTTCTTCGCTTTCTTCATCTACTTTTTGTTTTGAATTTCTTCGCATATGTATATAACTATGTAATCGAACATGCACACACACACACGTGAATTATATATATATATATATATATATATATACTTTATTTATATATAACAAGAACGTTACCTTTGTGGGGCTTTTATCAAGGGCTTTTGTTTGTTTATTAATATTTTGTTAGTTTACTATACAAATCGTCTCTCGTTTTGTGTGTCATTTTTAACATAATTGTTTTCAGTTATTCATCATTTGCTGAGAACACAGTTTTTACTATGTAAATATTTAAAGCTTTGGTGGCGGCGAAAAAATCAACAACGAAAAGTTCACGTTCACGTTTTGTAAATGATAAATAAAGGAAAACACATCGACTAGAACTAAAGGTTTACAAATTATATATAACATATGTATCTATATACGATTATGAGTTTACGAGTTAAGAATTGTGAATTGAAGACCGCTTTAGTTCTTAGTTTCCTTCCACTTCGTTTTTACATACACATACATTTTACATAAACAACCGAAATGAACAACAACAGAAATATATATGAATTAACAGAGCCTATGAATTCACTTCTTCTTACACATCTTTCGTTTCATCGTTTTGGTTTTTGGTTTTTAGTTTATTTTTTAGTTTTTCAGTTTGTTTTGATTTTGGTTTTTTAGTTTTTGTTTACCAAAAATGAGGCTAAGCAAATAGTACTGAACTTTACAAGTTTTGGCAGTACGCATCTGATTACACTTTCATCGTTTGCTCCTAAAATTATGCAATATACAAGGTTCTCGCTCCCGCTTCCGCTGCCGCTTTCGCATGTAGCGCTCGTCCTTTCGCTACTAGTTGTGGTATTAATCCTTTAAAAATATACTCATAACGCGCTACTTAATTGTTTAAAAAGTTCATCTTCAGTTTTTGCATTACACCATATTAACTAAGTTTAATAAACAAAGTTCTTTTAACATCCACTCGGTCGCCTTCACCTCTCCAACTCATCCTTCTCCTTCTGCTTGTTAACAGTTGCGTTGGGGCTGCTCCTCCTCCTTCTTACTCCTCCATCATCTCTTAATTTGGTTGCTGCTGTTGGCGCTTCCTCCTCATCCTCCGCTTTCTTCGAACTAAAAACTAACCTCAAAATATCGCTACCTAGGAAATAATAACGGTACAAAGAGAGGCAGCGAGTACAGAGACAGAAGAATTGCCTTCCCTTTCTTAAGCTTTCTCAACTTTTCAGGTTATGTACAATATTACTTGGTTTTTTCGTGTTTTCTAGGGTCTCCAAGGGGCTGGTGCGGAGGGGTGGCGTGGGCGAGGGTGTGGGCATGTGCGACAATCTTATTTTTTTTGTTTTGTTTTGTTGCTTCGGAGTTAACGCTTCACTTTAAAGTTAATTGCTAGAGTTCCGCCGATATTCTGCCGTCTTTTAACCATAATCTCTTTTTAGTGTTCGTTTAACTGCTATCACTTGCCATTTGAATATTACTTTAGTTCTCTTTTGTTTTGTGTTTACTTGTCTGCCTCCTCCTTGTTGTTTAATGTTAATTGTCTGTTTCTCATTTCAATTTCGCTAAACAAAGTTTGCAGTGTTTAGGGGATGGGTGTTAGGGGTGAGAGGTGAGTGGTGACTGGCGGGGGAGGTTTACACAACTTTTTCCTCTGGTTACGGACTTCTCTTTCGTTACCATCTCATATATTCGCTAGTTTTTATGTTGTAGTTTATGTAATGTTTTTAATGCGTTCTTTCTTACTCTCTCTGTTATCCCTCTGTGTGTGTTTGTTTGCTCATATTTAATTGGTTTTTATTTGTTTATATGTTATACGGTGTGTTTATTCTTTTCTTTCTTAGGAATTTTAATCATAATTTCTCCTTTTCTTTTTCCTGCAATAAAGAATAGATTGCAAATATCACTGGAATTAGTTTTTGGTGTTATTCGGTTATTGTTCTTGCTGGATGTTGTGGTGATTGGTAGTTGGGTTTTTCGATTTGACAAGAAACTCAAGAAAATTTAAATAAATATTAAAGAAAAAATTTTGAAGTTACACAGGAATGTTGAGGGCGACAATCAATCAATCAATCAATCATTTAACTGATCTATGCTTCAATGCAAAAACTAAAAGAAACAATACGAAATTTATTGTTAGTAGAAAAGTTATGCTACTGTTGGGTTGTTGCTGTTGCAGAGATGCTGTTGATGTTGCTATTGCCGTTCAGAGATCGTTAGTATATATACTTTTGTTATGTTACTACTCATTATTGCAGTGATTGTTGTTGTTGTTGATGTTGTTGGAATTGGAGGAGTTGTTGTATTAGTTGGAGTAATAGTTGTTGTTGTTGATGTTAGTTAGTTGACGCTGGGCACACTTTTTTTTATCAGATTTTAGGTTAGTCAAGGCGGGTTGATTTGATTTGATGGAGATTTGATCGAGGGCGAGGTTTTTGGGTTAGTTTTCTCATTTTTTTTTTTTTTTGGAGGTGGTTGGTGGCTGTGATGATGATTGCAGAAAACAGTCAACCAATCAATCGATCGAATCAAGCGGCAGGTTCTCCCACATATTTAGCTTTTCTTATAGGTTTTGTTATGTTCTTTTTTATGATTTCATTCAATTTAGCTTTAACTAGAGAGTGAATTTGATCAACTACTCGCAAGAATTCGTATTTATGGGGAATATTTATGGGAAAAACAAGAAAAGAATGGAAAAGACAATTGATTAGCTTGCTTTCCATGAATATCGGCTACGAAACGACGACGAGTCACTCACAGAGATACCAGAAATCGTCAATTACAGCAAATCAAAAGGCAATCGGCAACGCAAATAAAAAGGATACATATATCGATATCTACTATCGATAGCAGCAGGCACGCAAGCAATTAACCTGTATTGTGTCGGAAACCAGGATCTAAGAAACAATAAATTGATAGATAAAGGCAGCAACTCTAGGAAAATATAAAATTATAGATATAACATCGAAAAAAAGAGAAGAAAAAAGGCAAACAATAAAAATGCAAATTGGTTTTGGTTTTGTTCTTTTTTTTGTTTTTTATTTTTATTTATTTTTTTTATTTGTTTAATTTACAATTGTATTTTTTGTTGTTTGTTTTATATTTCGGTAGAAATCAATCTCAAAACGCACAAAATCATAATGGATAATTGTAATCGGTATAAACAATAGCACAAGTTGTTGTTTTTTTATGTTTAGATACTAGATACAAAGAATCGAAATCATTAAAGTTTTTTATACACAGCAAAATCAACAGAGGCGACAAACTAAAGAATAGAAAAATAGAAACATAAAGTGCGCAAACTAGAGGGGCGGTCTTCTGGGGGGAAGGGGGTTTAAATACTCTTTTTTTTTTTTTTGTGTACAATATACAAATAATGCTAATTATAATTTCAAAATCAATGCAAAAGTGTTGAGCTACTGGATTTCTGCGTGTGTGTGTGTGTTCGTGTGTGTTTTTGCGTGTGTAAACGTTTGATTCACTGCCAAGAAATTAATAAGCTTATATAGTGATTTATAATATACATAAGTAACGATTAAATCTGTTTTGTTTTTGCTGCAGTTGCAACATTTGCTTCCTTTTTGTGTGTGTTTTTTGAAATGTATAATAATTAAACAATAAGTACTTAAGAAGAAAGTCGATAACATTTGCTTGTCGTTTCTCTTTTACATGATAATCATAATAATAATAATAGTAATAATAATATTATGGACTGGACTTTGACGTAAAAAGAACGCTTTTCGTTTATATATGTGTGTTTGTATACGTTTTTCCTCAAGTTTTCATTTGTTTTTCCAAGTTTTCTTCCAAGCAACAGAAACAAGCATTAGCGAACAAATGAGTTTTCGTTTCGAATAAAGCAAGAAATTATAAGGCATATTTACGATGAATTATAATTATAATATTTTATAGCTATAGAACTACATATTTTGTTTTAACTCTTGGGGTTGGTGTGCTGTGTGTATTGGTGTGAGAGTGTGAGTGTGAGTGGGTCTGTTGTGCGCGTTCGTTTTTTAGTTTAGTTTCAAGTTTTAGCTGTAGTTTTTTATGTTTTTATTTGTGTTTCCGTTTCCGTTTTGTGTTTGTCAGAGAGTTAAGCGGGCGTTGCAAATATACGGATATATCAGGAATATATATTTGCTCCCGCTTTTAGCACACACATCGAAGAAGAAATAGGAAATCTACAAGCTTCGGCTTGTCTTTCACTTCTCTGGGTTTATTATTATCCTTTGTTTATAATACAAAATTAGAAAAGAACTAGATAGTTTCTTAAACGTTTAACTTTTCACTTCTTTACCGCACCACGTCCGTCCGTCTCCGTCTCCGTATTGTTTTCTTCTTTTTTTTTTTGCGACAAAAACACACAAAAATTCCTTCGTTTCCATAGACTTTTGGGTAACACTATTTAGAAATTGTTAACTAAGAAAATTTCACTAATTGTTGTAGCTGCTGCTGCTCCCTTTTCTCCGTCCGTCCGCTTGTCGTCTCTCTGTCCGTGTGGGTGTGTAAGTACGTGGCTTCTCCGTTTCTCCGTATCAGTGGTCTCCGTCTCCGTTTCCGTCTCCGTGTGTGTTTTGTGCAGCTTTGCCTGCAGCTTCAACGTCTTTAATTTGCAGTATAAAACTAAAATGTTCAACTTTTTTCCTCTTCTGCTGCTGTTTTGCTGTTTTTTTGTTTGTTGTTTGTTTTTAATAATATTTGGTGTTGACAGTTGTTGATGTTGTTTGTTTGTTTTGTTTGTTTGTTTGTTGTTGGGTTGTTGGTTGTGGAGTTGATTGGTTGGTGTGTTGTTGTTGGATTGGAGAGTAGGCACACTTACTGTTCTTGGGGATCAGTATCACTCTCCTCCAGTTCGCTCTTGTTGCGTCGCTTCTCATAGATGAGAATGATGATGCAGAGAATTAGCACCTCAGCACAGATGCCCAGGAAAGGCCACAAGGCGGCAAATTTGCCTAAAATAAATTATGAAGAGTTATGGCATATTGTTTTTAAGAAAAAAAAGAGATAACTGTTCGGAGGGAACACTGTTATTTATAAATATGTTAAAGACTATCCGGCTCGAAGGACCAAAATGTAAAGAGGTTCAAGAAGTTAGACGTACATAAACACAGTGAGTTTTTTTAAAGATAATATTTTTTTTCCTCTTTACAATAACCTTGGTCACTAACTTCATTGTTTATTTTTGCTCAAAGCGAACTACTTTTTGTACCAACTAACTTTAATGGGCTTAAAGTTTCAGTTTAATTTTCTGGCCAGGGATTTTCGTTCACAAACTTTTCGTTCACGTGAAAACAAGAACAGAAAATGAATGAAAATTTAGTCAATTATGTAGAGCAAGGTTTCTGATACTTTTCATACGTTTCTTTTTAATTAGAAGGCTTGAATGCCATTTCCAATACATTTAATATCAAGGAAAGAGCTAAAGCCCCACAATGAATTTATTACAGAATGTATTCTTTGCCCCGAAGGTTAAATTCCTATAATCGGCAAACAGATCACGACGAAGCCTAGTGACCGGGGTGGTGTCTTTCGATGGACTTGGCCGTAGACGGCACTCCCATTTCGATTCGAAACTTACCCTTAACACGCACAGTTGTGAAGTCGCTGGCAACAGTGCTGTTCGCACCGTACTCATTGGCCGCATTGCGTCCAATGCACTTGTACTCGCCTCTGTCGTCCAATGTCACGTTCTCCAGTGTCAGGATGGAGTTCTGGATATTGTTCTCCTCCTTGAGGACGAACCGATCTGTGGCGTTCGTCAGCGTGATATTGCCTGCAGGGGAAGCGAAAGAAGTTTGTTTTTATTATACCAATTTGATTCAGACTCCGGCTAAGACTCACCAAAGGTCCACGACAACTGTGGATTGGTACCTAAAACGGTGCAGGTCACCGACATCTTCTCACCCTCCACAACGGCTGTATTTGAAGGCACTCGTACAACAACGCGGGCTGAAGGCAATAAAGGATATACATCAGTATGGGTTTGGGTTTGGGTTTGGACTGTGGGTTATGGTTATGGGTTTATGGGCGACCACTCACCAACCACATGGATATTCTTGGACTCGCCGCCAAACTCGCAAGTATAGGTTCCATCGTCGTGAGGTTCCGACCTATCGATGATGAACTTCCTCTCGGCCTCGATTAGCTTGAAGCGGCCCCTTAGCGAAGGCACTTCTGTCACCGCCGTGCCGTTCTTTTTCCTAAGGAGAGGTATATGGAAAATGGGATTAGTTGGGTAATGGATGAGGTTCTGACTGGTATAGTCCCTGTAGCCCTGCACTTTGTTTAGTAGTTTTTTAACATTTTTAGTGCCTCTTTCTTCTATTTTTCTTACTGTAGATATTTACTAGTAGCAAAAAAACCTATTTATCTAAATGAATTCTACAGTTATCGCCGAGTTGGTCGGGTGCACCTACTTGAGGAGCGAACTTTCTCCATTCTCCTTTCTCCCGGCGGCCTTCCTCAGCTCTCTTTTTCGCCTTTTGCCAATTATTCAAAGACTAATTCCGCAGCTCGGCACACGCAAAGTTTGGCCCTGGCCCCAAGAGCAAGAACAATAACAAGAACACAGGACGGAGAACTGCGAACTGCGAACTGCGAACCGAGAACCAGAGACCCGGACAGGTCCCGGAATGAACAAAAGTGTCATTACCATTACCAGACCCCGAGCAGAGCTGGGCGCTCCAACTACACCAACACTAGCCGGTCCCAGACAGGAAGGCACTTTCCAGTAACCACCTCCCCAACAGAAGTGCCTCCCCCATCAGCCCTTCCCACGACTCCCACTCAGGCGTACACACTAGCCCGTCGTCTCCCACCAAATGGAACCTTATTGTACCCTTTCGCCAAGAGGGGTATGCAAATTATTCGCACAAGTTTTGCAACAGAATATATATGCGCTGTAACTTTTATATGATTGAACTATCTAGTTCTTAACCTTAATGATTGCTGAGGAAAATTATCAATAGAGATACCTATAAACCAGAATGCCTATCGGCCTAAACTTCAGTATATTCAACACTATTGCTTGTCCTTGAAAAGATATAAGGATTTAGTTTAGTAAATCAATCAAGGTCTTCGAGAATTTCTTTCCAGATTTTCTCTATTTAAATATCTATCAGTGCTTTAAATATTTGTATCTTTCCTGAATTAATCAGTATTAATGTGCTTAATAAAACTTCAGCATACAAGTAAATATTAGCTCTAGGGTATGATAAACACTTAAAATAAACCACACTCTTCTTCTACCAATATGTCATGTCCTGCAGTGTACTCAATGCTTCGTTCTTGGGGACCTTCCGGGGTCCTTCACTCTTATTCTAGCCACCCAGGTTATGTCAGTCAGGCAGTCAGTTAGGCAGTCAGGCCAACATAATTAAGCAAAAGTGCTTAGCTGTGCCGTATTAAAATGATTGCTCTTATAACTACTAACTATGTGGGACACAGACGTCCCATACCATCCCAGTGCCCCGTGCCACCCTCTCGGCACTGGCAACAACATCTCCCGGATATATTTTTGGGAATACAAGGTTTCGGGGTGTTGGAAATGACTTACCATATAAGTGGGGCCGTCGGATCGGCGTCTCTCACGTTGCAGCTGAGCACCAGCGGCGTTCTGATGTCGTAAAATTTCATTTGATGCTCGACATTGTCATAGTTTGGCACCAGCTTATCTGGAGATGGTATAGATGGATGGGAACACAGATTAGTCAAATATTTGCTAGGGGGGGCCGTCGTATATTCATTCTAATAATGTTGGGTACGAGAAAACGTTTACATAAAGGAACTGCTTAAACAAATTTAATATCTAATAACTTGTATATAGAGATAAATATATATTTATGCTTATAGGAATAAATTGAGAACGAGCTTAAAGTATGAGAGGTTTTTGGTGGAGCTTTTTCGAGAGAGATTTCTGAGTTTTTGTTTTTTTGCTGAGAGATGAGAGCTTGAGATTTGGTTTCGAGTACTGGACTAAATTGCTTAGGATAGTATGATGAATTAGCAACACACAAATCACTAATACCAAATCATAGGTGGAGCAAAAGAAGGTATGTAATATTTGTAAAACTAAACTAAAACTAAAACTAAAACTAAAGAATACGTATAAATAAAACAAAAGAGCATACAATTTGGTCAATTCGAATTTTATTATTTCCATCCTCTGTTGTTGGTCTCGGTATAAAACACATTTTTGCACTATTTTCAAACTTGGACTGAAATCAAATAAACTTCATTTTACGCTGCGTACGAAATGAGATTACTGGATTGATTATTTATTATCGGTTTTTTGGTATGTGTATATAGTTTATGGTTAGTTAATTAATTTAGTTAATTTATTGGTAAAGTTAGCTGCAAGGTAAAATAGAGCAAAAGTTTGGTATATTCATATTAATCGATATACACACACGTAAAGCTACACAATGCGATATGTTGGATACAGTTAGATATCGAATTAATCGATGGCTCGATATGTCGATAGCGCAAGCAGAGAAGCGAGAGTAAAGATAGAGAGAGTAAAAAGAGAGCAAGAAAAAGATGGGAAAAAGACAGAGCGAAAATCAGCGACTCATCACGTGGCGTGTTGTTTTCGCCTTATCTGGCACCGACCGGCCGACCAAGCGACCGGCCGACCTGCTGATAATCAGCTCGTAAGCCAAACGCTGCCAATTGTAAACTTATGCGTCATCGCAAAACTGGCTGCCAATCAAATGGGAATTGAATCGAAATCGAAATCGAAATTGACGCCGCGCTGTGCACCTGCCAGCTGTGTGTTCAACAATCAGAGTAAACAACGAAAGAAAGCAACGAAACAAAGCCAAAAAGGAAGGGGAGGCAACGAAGGCAACAAAGGCAACAAACGCAACACAAGGCAAGGCAAATGCAAACGCAAACGAAAACAAAGACACAGATAGGACAACAAATGAAATCAAGAAAAGGTAATCGCACAAAAGACAAAGAAGAACAAGAACAAGAAGAAGCAGCGGCAATGATGAAAAAGTTCAAGCAAACAACTCAAGCTCAACTTAAAGGTGTGACCATATGTGAATGTGTGGGTGTGAATGGGAGTGTGTGGGAGAGAAAGCCAACAGCTAGCTTGTCAAAGTCTGACTGAGACTGAGAGCGGGAGCGAGAGAGAGCGAACGATTAGGCGTTAAATTTAAAAAACCTACAACACCAAAATTAGACTAGCGAGGTTAATGCAATGGAACGAGACGACTCGAGCAAGCGGGAGATGGGGCGATAGAGGGGGATTTAGGTGCGCTGATGTCAATGCAGTTCGAAAGAGACAGCGATTGGGGTGGGGTGACATAAACAATTGCAATTTCAGCCATGACTTTCCGCCATGTTCCCATTTTCAATTCTCACGATTTACTATCGCATATTTCAGGCGATTTGAAATCGCTTTTAAATTTTACTTTACATTTGATTCTAACAAGGATGTGCTTTTTTTACTGTTGATAGCGGTATTTAAAAAATTAAAAGAGAGGCTTTAAGCTTTAAAAACAGCTTTCAGAAAATGTAGAAAATAGTCCTTAAAAAATGTGTACTTTCCAGATAAGCATAATATTTAATATCATATTTATCAAGAACTTTTTTAAGAAAATATTGTTCTAAATTAAAAAAATAAATTAAGGCAAAGTAATTAAATTATGATAATGATATGGCATATGAAGATTCAGGATGTTTTATTGCATTAAATAAGGTTTCTACCTTTAAACTTACTATTGCAAAGAATTACCATGTATGAAAATGTCAACCTGAATTATGTTATCGATTAAAGTATCGATGAATTCATATAATCATTTTAAATAATTACTTAGGCATCAAATAAGTTAACCATTGAGCAAGAAAAACTAGGCAATGACATGCTTTAGGGTTGCTAAAACTCATCTCTTTTCTAATCAAGTCAACTATTGACTAAACTATCGATAACAGCAATCGAACGAATTGAAAATGGGAGCAAGGCTGCAGTCTCTGTATAACGATAACGATTACAATGGCGATTTCGAGAGGCGCGAGCGAGATAAAAGCCAAAAACGAACAACAACAAAGTGGGCAAGTTACGAGTTGAACTTTGGTAAGTGGTGTGTGTGTGAGCGAGTGTTTCATGGGTGTGTGTGGAGTGTGTTCGGTGTGTGTGTGTATATGTGGCTCACCCTTCTTGTCAGGCAAGAGCGTCTGGTGCTGCAGATGCACTTGACCACCCATCATCGTGTGGCCGCCACCTCCGCCGGCAGCAGCAGTAGCAGCACCACCACCCATATGGGCACCTACACCTCCATGTCCATGCCCATGCCCATGTCCATGTCCGTGACCACCTCCAGCCATCATCATTGAAATTGTGCTGGTGGCCGCTGAAGTTGTGGTCTGCTGCTCTCCCCGTTCGCCGCCTCGGGCTGTTGTGGCACCACCACTACCACCACCGCCTCCGCCCATTACTGGGGGGACATAGTGCGGTGCATGTGTCTGGTACCTCTCGTTCTGGCCGGGACTCGCGTTCGTAATTGGCCGCGGTGGCGGCTGCAGCTGGAAGGCGTTCAGCGTGTGCTGCGCCTGCTGCTGCAGCTGCTGCTGGTGGTGGGCATGGTGGTGCGCCGTGGTCAGGAGCAGGCCCGCTTCCGTGGCAGTGGCAGTGGCAGTGGCGCTGGCTGTGGCGGTGGCAGTGGGATTGTACGACTGATTGTACAGTATGGTGGGCCGCTCCGGCGGCGCCACAGTGTGCTCCTCCTCGTACAGGCTGAAGCGCGGCGGTGGGATGTCTGGCGGTGTGTCGACGCGGTGGATCATGCCGCCGCCGCCGCCACCTCCTCCCGCCGACGGATGCCAGGGCATGGCACTGGACGAGGTGTTCACGTAGCCAAAGTGCGACTTGTGCTGCTTGTGGGGAAAATTGAGCTTGAATAGTTCTTCCGCCGAGTTGGGCGTGAGCTCGTCGATTGTTTGATAGCCGGACTCGGTGGGATCCATGGGATCGTGCACGTGCAGCATGAACGCCTTGTCGTGCCGGTGGTTGCACCGATAGCTACCCTCGTGCACCTTGAGGGCCTGCTTCACGCTCAGGGTGGCCTCCATCCTGTGGTTGTCACCTTTTAGCCGGATAACACAGAGATCCAGATGAGATCAGGGAGATCAGGTGGCCGGACGCGGGCATACTCACCCTCAATAGGTTTCTCGTCGAACTCGTAGGCATGGTCGTCGTGGGCGTGCCGCATATTGTGGCGCTTTAGCGACTCGCCGTCCCTGAGCCAGTGGATATGCTCGGTGATCGGGAATATGCAGATGATCGAGAAGGGCTGGCCCACGTTCACATTGGGATCGCCGAAGTAGATAATTGGCGAGTCCCCGATCTGAATCTGCTCGTCTCTCAGTTCTGCTCCCGCAACGAGAATCGAACGTTGGTAAAGGTTCAGGTTCGGTTCAGGATTTCAAAGGGGGTCACACAATGAACTTACTAACTAGTCTAGGTAATAGTGGTGGTCAACGATTAATCGATTTTTGTCATAACTAGTGATTGTAATGGCATCGCCTTCCGATTTATCGATTATTATACCGTATTTTCTAATTACAGCTTAAGAGTTTAAATACCATTACAATCAACTAGCCTCAAAAATCTTGCTCTTTAACCACTACAATCGATTCGAAAATCATAATATCGAACTTGAAATCCAACGCAAAAACGCAAGAATGGTGAAACCAAAAACGATCATCAATATATACTCTCTAATAATAAGTACAAATGCTATATGTGGATTATATGGCTTATATTATGTGTGTTTCTTTCCCGTTTATGGTATTTATTGAACCAGTTTGCGATCGATTATTTGCGATTATTTGATTTCAGCGCCAAGTTGCAAATATATAATATATATCAATGTTGGAATTTATCTAGTCGAAATGCTTATGCTGTTTGTTGTGGCAAGTTTTCTTTTGACGGCGTAAAGGGGGAGGCTAATAAAACACATTTACACACAAAACGAAAAACACAAAGAACCGAAAAGGAATGGAAAATGAACCAAAATAAACCGAAAAATTTGTTTACGTAATGGTGGAAATTAACATTAATTTATGTATCGATATAAATGGGGCTCTTTTTTTACTGCACAGAGTGATTTATCGTAACTTAATCGATACATGGGGAGGAAAAGAGACAGTGGCAGAGGGCGAGAGAGAGCGTGACAGAGAGAGAGACAGGCAGAGGCCGAGTGTTTGTGTTATATTTGGTTTTCCAACACTGAACAATAACAGATGAAACAGTTGAGGTAAACATTCTGATTTTTTTAGGCACTTTGACTACGTAAACCATCTATGGCTTTACCTTAAACATACACTGGAAATTATAATTGTGAGAGCCTCTTGTCAGAATAATTAAAAATAAAGGAAACTTTAAACTGTACTTTTTGGTAAGGTTTTAAATGATCTTTAATCTAATTTATTGAATCGAATTAACATCTTATTTAATATAATGATGGGTATTAAATTATTAGAATTCCCATATTTCCCAAATAACATATCCCAAATCTCAGCATTCTTTTTGTTTTCAGAGATAGTCATAAAATATTTATGATAAAGCAAAACCGCATGATGACGATTCGCTTTTCTGCAAATACACTTTTGTTTTGTCGCAAGACAATTTCCTAAAACGATTATTTTCCAGTTAGGTATTTTTCCGCTTATACTATGCACTCAGTTTTGCTAAAATTCCACTCATATCAGTAACTGTATATGTATATAGTATGTCCAGGTTATTTCCCCCTCAAAACCTTGGTAATTGGTTTTTTTTTTTTGTTGCTCTTTTTTTTTCTCACAATCACAAGGCAAAAGGCAGTTTGAGATAGATGGAAAACAGTGACGTCAATGGCCAAACTGTGTCTGGCTTAAACTGCATCGATGACGTCAATTTCAAGCCAAGCCAAAGAGCAGAAGAGTCACCTGTCGGCCAAAGCCTTGTGCCATTCCATTGGAACTTGTTGAATTGTTGGCGGGGCGGGAGAAGAGCAATTGTTATCGCCAAGTACCTGGTGATAGCACACAGCAGTAACAACAGGGTCATAAATATTTGTGTACGTATATTTGTATATTTGCTTGCCGGATGTATTACAAAACGGACTGTCGAGGGCCTGATAAATATATATAAATAATACACAAAAAAACAGCATAAGCACGCAGTCTTATCAGCTGAATTAAGGCAGTTAGCGAGAGCGCGGTTGGACAATGTCTTTATCTTTGGCTTTATCTTTATCCCTATCGCCCCGCCATCATGTCAGCCTTCCACACGTTTGCACATCACTTGAGTTAAATTATGTTTACGTCTCTCCTTTGCCATCTGCTGACATATTTCCCTTGCCAACTTTGTTCATCCAAATTAACCCTAGAGTTTCCTGATAAATTTCGAGTTAAAATAACATGAAATGGTAAGAACACCCATTGATTACTAAGTATCTCAGTATAAAACCTACACCCAAAAAAAATGATCATATAACCTATACGATTGTTACATGAATTCTATACTCTTAAGTATTAAAAATTTCTTAATAAGATGCTTATTAATTTGATACTACGAACGTATACATTTTATACTCATCTCCACCAATATTTCATAATAATCACTAACGCGACAAACAGAAATGCACTAAATTCCAGTTAACGCGATATGTTATCGAATTTTCGATGTAGGTTCGTATAAAAATAATACTCAAAAATACACAATTGAAACTATAGAGTATAAAAACTAAACTTTGGAGTATGCATTTGATATTTATAAGTATAATATTTATACTAAACCCGTTATACTGCTTGAGTATACTTTTAAGACAACGCGCAGAAAGGTTAAACTCTTGTTTTTTTTTTTTTGTGTAGTTTTTAAACCCATTCTACATGTTTAATCATTTTAATTTAAATTTTGTACATACTTTTACATCTGTACAACTTTGGGTATACATCACTTAAAAAGGACATGGGAAATCAGAGGGTTAAGTGCAGGAAATGTAGATTTTTTCCGCACACACACACTTTTGAGAGCGAGAGAGGGAGAGCGAGTGCGAGCTACAACAATTTATTTTCCCAAACATGTTACATGCACGAGTCGCGCTGCCGCCAAAGTCTAAGCCACCCAGCAGCCGCCACCCTCCCGCCCAGTTTTCTCAATTTCCCCCACCCATTTTCCCCAACCAAACGAAAGCCGAAAATGCTTTTGTCACTTTGGACAGCGCGTGAAAGGGAGACGGGGCCAGGAAAAACAAGGAAAGCATATTGCAGCCGGCAGAAACAGAAACAGAAAGAGAAATACACAAAGACAGACAGAGAGAATGTGTGAGGGAGAGGAGAGAAAGAGAGACAGACAGCGGTCGCAGCTGAACAATATTATAAATTTATACAGCACACTCTCACTTGAAGATATTTATATGTATGCATGTTGTACCTCTCGCAGGTGCCAGGGCTTCCGTATCTTTAAAATTGAATTAATTCCAGCCGAAAGATACAGAGAAAGGGGACAACGCTACGTATGCGTAATATATTCAATTAGCCATTGATAAAAATTACGTATACGCCACATTGTGCATTTCTTAATATTATTATTATATTTTATGGTCACTAGAGAGCATAAATACAAGCATAATCAAGTTGATTACATTAACAGCTACAAGTTTCCCTAGTTTCCCATTGCGTATACGTTATGTTCATTACGTATACGCCACGTTGTCATACTATATTTTAAAAATTAACTTGAAAATACATTTAAAACCGTTCAAGTAACCAAGATCCTCGCACACAAACAATGAAACCGAAAAAAAACACTAAAACCAAAAGCAAATTTCCTTCGGAAAACACAAACCGCAACATTAAGCAAACTCTGGCGAAAGCCTTTCGAATGAAACCAAACATTTCAGATGGGCCTGTGCAGCCCTGGTGTACATAAGCACACCTTTACATTCCTGTCCTGTCCCCAGTCTCTTCCTTCCCTGCCATCTTCATCTCCCTAAATTTCTGTGAGCGGCAGGCAAGCCCTAAACGCTTAACCACTACGAACGTTGTTGCTGTTGCTGCCGACGACGCCGCCGTCGGTCGACAAGAAATTTATGGTTTATTGCTTGTTCATCTAGCATAGTTTTTGTCGCATTCCCTCGCCTCTGCCAAATAGAAAACAAATGAATTTGAATGTCGGGGAGAGAGTGGGGCAGGCAAGCGGCATCTAAAAAAGCGCAAAACTAAAACTTTATTTAATCAAATTTATGGGACTGCCTGTAGTCTGTGCAACGCCCCCCGCACCACACAGCACCGCACACATGTGACATATTGTTAAAGGCATTTGTCTTTTGTCTTTATGTGCGTACAAATTGGCATGCATAAATACGAAAATATACGCTTTTTAGTAGAGTAGAGTGTGATGCATATAGCGGTTATTAATATTAAAAAATAAAGTAAAGTTTAAGATCCTTGTTTTATTTATCAAACTTATTGCATTTTAATTCCTGACAAATTCAAAGATCTAAACCTAAATTTTGTGCTTAATTTTTTCGCTGAATTCGTACTTGGGAATGTTAAGTGCAATCCCTCCAATAACTTTACGTTTAACGTAGATGGGCCAGAGGAAGTTGAAATACATTTAAAACTCTACGAATTTAGTTATATTCATTGCATTACAAAAACTATTAAAGAACAAATCTAATAACGTTTTTAGCGCAAAACTGTTTAAAAGGAAACACAAACATAAAATTCATTAAAAAAAAAATCGTTTTTAAAATTACATGAAATTTAACAACGAATTCAAAGCCACAAAAATACAAACATTAAAGTGTCTAAGTACTTGGATACACTTGAACAACTTTATTCTGCTCACAGCTAAAGGTTTTTATTATTTTTTAATGATGGCAATTCGGTTTTTGAAAGAAACCACACACACATATATAGTCAGAAAAACCAATGAGCGCCGTGTCAATGTTGCTGTGCCTTTATGGCTGCTGCTTAGCATGTGCTTGTTCTTGCTTTTGTTGCCGAAATTGTTATAGTCGAAAGCAATTAAAATAAAATTTACACAGAGAATTTGCAAAACCCCGCGAAAACGACCGCAAAGTGCACGAGAATTACACTAAACGCCAGCGGGGATGTGCGAAAAAAAACCGAATAAAACTAAATATAAGAAAAATTAATTAACACCAAGCGAACATTTTTTCGTGTGTGCAGAGGAGATGGCTTGTGTGTGCGAGAGTGTGTATATTTGGTTATTTTTAGCAGGCGCTGCGCACGTGAAGGCACAGTTTTAAACGCACTGTACACGGGCGCAAACTTATTTGAGGCAGTTCTAGGGACCCCACCACCAACAATTCGGAAACTTTATGAAAATCTGATTTGCAACTTTTGCAGTTAAAAAGTTTAAGCTCTCTCTCTCTCTCTCTCCTTTGTATAAAATTAACAAAAATGTCATGCATTAAACTGGAGGTGTACAGATTTAAGAGTTGATATCCGGAAAGAATAAAGTCCTTAATCCGGACTTTAACGGAGTGATTATTCGGTGCATGACTTTAAGGGTAAAGATAAGCATTCATTATTACACAATTAGACATTTAATGGGTATTAGGAATCAGAGATTTGTCTACTCAAACTGCAAGGAATAAATACTGATTCAACTTCATATTAAATAAATAAATATTTCACAGAAAGTTACCAAAATATTAATCTCGAATTTGTGTACATTTTTAATTGAAGAAATCACATTTCCATTCATAATCCCAAGCTGTTTTCCCTCCAAAATCTCTTGTCTCTCTTCTACCATAGGTTTTCTTCTCTAATTATATAATTGATTTTTCCGAAATCGCTCAATAGTTCGAGGGGCTGAATGATTGACTCAATTGAGGTATTGACGATCGATCGATGGATCCAGTCATCGATGGGTCAGTTAACGCCTCGCTGTTCGAAAGTTCATTAAGTAAATTGCATGAGAAATGTCAATTAAATGCAAAGAACTCGCCACACACACTCGTGACAAGCACACACACAGCACTCGAACACAGATACTCGGCAATCAGTTACAGATACTCGCCCCGTAATGCGAGCAAAACAAAGTAATTTAAATGACAGCGACGGCGAATGCGAATGCGGAGCAGATAATGAAGGGAGGAAGCCAAGCTGGTTGGTTAGGAGGAGGAGGAGGTAGGTGTCACTTTTAAAATGCGCCAACTAACCATTATTGTGATTATTATTATCATGCTTATCATAATCAGCCAGAGATTTATAAATAAATATTTAAATACGCAGCCGGGTTACGCGAGCGAGCACAATGGGGAATGGATGATTCTGGCCACGAGCAGAACCGGAGCGGAGCGGAGCGAGCTGGGGGGCGCCAGTCATGTGTCTAGTGGCTTGTGTGTGGGTTATACTATACAGCATTTCATAGTGTGTTTGCTCGGCCGCCAGCCAGAGCCAGTGTGCGTGCTCTCGGGCTGCTGTAAATTGAAATAAAAAATTGTTTGTCTATTTTAAAATTAGCAAACGAAGCCCAAACGAAAATGACGAGGCGCGCTCTCGTAGCGCTAACCGTGCGATATGTCTATGCCCGCCCTCCTATACTTGCCCGCAAAACTACAGTATCTCGCCGATTGTGCATGTACTACGTGTATGTTTGAAAACTTGTGCAGTTTAACCTAAACAACAAATGCTCTGGCGGTGGATAACAAGACCACACGCAAAGTGGACTGAGGGATTAAGCCACAACAACAACCAAACAAACAGCAACTGTTGCAGTTGCCATTGCAATTGCAATTGTAGTTGAAGTTCACTTTTGGCACAGATAAATTGGCAGGACCTTCAGGGAAAACAGGATAACAAAGAGAAACTTTATTGACATGACTAACCTGTTCCTTGGGTGCTTCTTATGTTGTCTTATCATTATCTATAGTTCAATAAACAGCTAATAAATTATTTATTTGTACTGTAAACTAAAGTAAATAAACTGGTTCTTGAAAACACATTTTAAAGAAGTCTTTCCTTAATTCATTATATGTGTTATTTGTTTAGATTCTTGTGCTATTTATTTAAACACTAATTAACTGATATCAACTAATTAACACAGCACGTTTTTTCAATCTCAATATGAGGTATCATATTTAATCTTCAAGATTAGATTACAAGTCCAGCACCTTAAATCTCTGATTAGTTATTCCAGTTTAAGTATCCTTAATTAAAAATTACCCGTTTCCCACACAAAACATGTTCAAATCCATTTTATATTTAAGCCTTCCCCAGAGTCAAGTCCCCAAAGGAATAATCCTAATGGCCCATAGCCATCAGATTACTATTGGGGATTAAATGATAAAAATACAATCTCTATTGGCACATGGGGAACTGAACTCAACTGAGCTGAAAAAAAGAACTTGAAAAATGTTCTTCATTCATTTATCTGTTTGGCTTTTGGCCTTTGGGATTGCTTTGGCTGTTGTTCTTCTTTGTCGGACAAATGCACATTAGACGTATTTAAAGCAAACAAACATTAACAAAACTCTTGTTTAACGTTTTCAAGTATGTAGAAATAACAGGGGAATGGGAATATCTTCTTCGAATGCTCTGAATGCTGCGTGTGCGGGGTCTGCCTTCTGCCTTGTGTCTGTACATAAATATTTTATTTGCTTGCAGTTGCTGTGTCTAATTAAACGAAATAAACATAGGCTAAATTTAATTTCAGCCTCTCTAGTGGCGGTTTTCTGGTGCTTTGGCCATGGAAAACCAGGCGAACCCGGAACAGGGAACCGGGCATCATCATGTAGATACATATGGGTATTAAAACATTTAATGGGATTGCGTGGGGGAGGGAGGTATAAAGGAAGGTGTTTCGTTTGGAAAATTGGCTCAAAATTATAAGAGCAACGGTCATGGGTTTCTTTTGTTCTTCAAACTAAAATCTACCAAGTAATTGCCCCAAAATCTCATCGAGTTCTATTGTTTATCCTTCGATTGATGTATTATCGTATTTTTTACATTTTGGCAGGCACACAGTGTCAGTGTGATCATTGTTTGGAAAAATGGAGAAATCATTGCGCTTTGCATACGTCACGGGCCATCAGAATTGATCAATAATTTGTTGGCTCCGCATTCGAATGTCTGCCAGAGGTTTTCTTGAATATTTCATTTGAATGCCGCTGCTGCCCTGCTTTCGTTTCGTTTCGTTTCGATTCGCCCCGAGGCATCATCTATCTCCTCCCTTCAAGACTACTATAGGATGCCCCCCTGGATGCGCCATTTATGTCAATTATTATTGGCTTTGGCACAATTGAATACGAAACGCAAATTGATGTGAGGAAAAGAAAACTAAATCGACAAAAACTCGCCAGAGTCCGCCGGAGGAGCAGTTGCCAATTTATTTATGTATTTATGGTACTTGTAAAAAAATATTATTGCCCCGGCACAGTGAATGCTGATGGATGTGGTAACGCTTTTTAATTGATCATCGCTGGAGGCGGAGCAATTGCTCTAGAAAATGGACGCAATTTATTGCTGGGCCCATGTTCTTTGTACTGAATCGTCACTGTTTTATTTGTTATTTAATTCCAGCCTGTACTTTTGAACCCTAAGACAAAGGCGCCTTTGGTTGCTTGGGGAGCAGGGTAAGAGCTCGTTCAATGCCAGTACCGAGTACAAGCGATAAAGCCATATCAATATATATTGTTTCTGTACTACACACACTTAGAAGCACAAAGCTCCGATATGGCGGCAAAACTCGTTCCAAAATGTTAATTGACAGCGGTCAAATATCCAGTTAAACAGCCTTTAATTAATATCCAAAAACAATATAATCTTCATATTTATATTAGCACAAACTGTCCAGTTTACAAAGTTTCTCAACCGCTAAAATGTGCTTTCCTGCTTCTCTGCCATATTTCCCGGTACATTCGGTGGTTCACCCGGTCGTCACAATGGAAAAATTCCTCACTTTTCCTACGTCTGCAATCGCTTTTCGTGGAAATAGCGACAACAATTCCCAGACAGTCACTCAAAAAAGAAAATATTTGAGCAAAACAGACTAAAAAAAAGTGAAATAAAAAGGAGGGAAGACAAGAGAATGAAGTGGGATATATGCTCCTCGACCCCGCCACTGAGGGGCTTTCTGATTGATTGGGCGGCCGAAAGGGGAAAAGCTGGGGCATTTTCTTCGGTGACGTTGCTGGCGACTCTTCGGTTTGGCATTGCTTTTCCGATGAAAAGTCAAACAGAGAGAGCAGCAGCAGCAGCAGCAGCAGCAGCAACAAAGGCCGACGAAGCACTTCTGGCAGACAGTCAGACATTCGAATCTACACACAGATATCTGCATATATTTATATATATATATCCACACATATATATATATATTTATATATATACACTGCACAGTGGGACATACGCAATTGTCTTTAAGTGCGAAAAAAAATAAAATAAAAAAGAAAAGAGAACAAAAGATGGAAAACCAACGAAAACTTGACATTTCGAAGGAGGAATATTTTAAGAGCGAGATACACACAGCGAGCGTTAAAGGTATGTATATTTTTATTGTTCTCACGCAGAAAATAACACAAAAATTATAAAAATCAGCACTATATTTATTTTTAAATATAATACTTGGGCCATAACAAAGGCGGCCACACACAAAGGCAAATAGCGCACGGATATGGGCGTCTGAAAGGTCTGCGCTCTGCTAAATGTGTGAACTTTAAGCTTTTATCGGGAACCTGCTAATAAAAGAGCAACAACCATAAAGTCAAGAGCGGCACGAGGAGGGGGTGGTGGTGATAAATAGATAAGAGCGTTAAAATACAACTTTGTTTTTGTGCTCGCCCCCGCTCCGCTCCGCTCGCCGATGATTCAGTAAATTAGCAGGGAAATGCAGCGCAGCACTGAAGAAGGTGCACACGCATTTGCATACACTGAGCGAAAAAAAGAGAGAGCCAAGAAGGCCAGACGAAAGTCAAGGTTGCGAAATTTGATTTACGACCGTTTCGGGCGTTTTGTGCGTCATTAAAATGAGAGAGATCCGAGCCGTATTCTCAGTCTGCGTCACTAGACCTTAATTAAATTGGCAAGTGTATGCCGATGAAGATGATATGCTGCTGGGATGCTGCTCTAGCTTATTATAATTAAATTTCCTAGTGGATTTAATCTAGCATACAAATTATATCATCATCGCTTAATTGTAACCACAAATTATGCAAATAGGTTTCTGCATTAATGTATAGTTATTAAATCTTGAAGTGGGACATAGCTGTGCTTGGGGAATTTATGGGAAGAATTAGAATTACTGAGCAAATTGGAAAAACCTGGTACCTTGAAGAAACATTACAAGAACCTTAATAATCTTATAAAATTCATTTAAATCAGAAGAATATAATGTGTTTTACGATTAATACATTACTGCCCAAGTTCTTTGAAAAATTTAATACAATCGGAATAAATAAATTTGCAACCTACTACTACCTTCATCCCGCTTGCACTCGCTTTCACCAACGATTGTTACAATTTTTGGAGTTTCCACCAAAATAGGCTTTGGTGCCGGGTATTTAATGGTTAAGCCTTTCCTGCTTTCTTTTCTTTATCATTATTTCCCGAGCTTAGATTTTTTCACCGTGTACAAGACATACTTACAATGCCCCGGCGTATATGTATTTATGGACGTGCCCTGTTTAAGCAACCATTATCTGGTACGGACCGGAAACACAAGGCAACCTCTATATGTATATTGAAGAACGGCAAGAACAGGAGCGAGAAGAACGGGCAGCAGAAGCACCAGAAGCACCAGAAGCAGCAGCGGCAGCAGAGGATGAAGAACAGTGCAGTATGGTGCCCACAGCCATGAAAACGGAGACAGAGACAGGGACAGGACAGAGAGCGAGGCGAGAGTTTTCCACTGCAATCGCAGAATTCCAGACAATGTGCAATCGGAAGGGAGAGGAAGCCAATGCCACGCCCACACTATGCCACTATATAGCGAACACTATAGAACACACACTGAAAATGCCAGCCAAGCCTTTCTTTCTTTCAATGTGCTGGTGCGGGTCCTTTCCATGTAAAAATCACCCAAGCCAACCCAACCTGAACTGAACACTGAGCTGAAGCCAGGCAGGCAGCCAGGCAGCGATGACATTGAAAGGGAAATTACATTTCATGTTTATTGTCTTAATAAAAATAATGTTTTTGCAAAAGAGGCAAAACACCCAGCACACAGCCCGCACCCGCATCCCACACACACACCTCTGGCCCTCGTATCTCGCACAAATCATCTCGGATTCAATGCAAAATGCAGATACCCAAGACAATCTGTGCCTTTTGTAATGTATTTTTATAGCAAATGCAGCGAAAGCAAAGGAACGAGAACCCACATTGAATTATGGTTAGCAGTTCAAGGAGTTAAAGCGGCATCCCCTTGAAAGCAGGGAGGGAAGAGTGCGAGAATTTGGAAGAAATGATTTATGCCCAAGCACACGAGTGTCCATCATAAGATATGGAAATTTATTTGCTCAAAATCCAGGGACCCCAGGAAAGGTAAATTATAGTTTTTTCTTACATTAATTTCTTTGAAATTGCTGTTCGTTGTATAAAGAAATAAATCAACTTGAAGATTTCTATCAAGTTCTTGAAACCTATACTAAGAATTTTTCTAAAAAGCTTGAGAATCACATGTACTGCTTTTCAATTATTTGTTAGATGGAAAAAATATTATTTAGAGTGCTTTCAATTGTTTTGAAAATCGATTGAGAAGTTTAAGATTTGTTTTGAGCTTATTTATTATTGTAAAACCTTGATTTTGCTTTAAACTAATAAAAAGTCAAAGTCTTGAGCTCTTTTTATCCATTTTGAGGCCACTGTGCACGGGGTTTCGTTTTACGCTCCTTGTTTGCTTTAGCTTCCTTTTGGCTGGGTGAGCCGAAATTTAAATATTTGACATTTATTAATGTAATGAAAATGTCATTAAATAAACATGGCAGAATGAAACTGGTTAGCCGAATGTGCGCAGTCAACAGCCGAAATGAAAGCACTTGCCAAGGCATTCCACCTGCTCGAAAAAGTAAAAAAAAAAAAAACGAGGGATATATGTGACAAGACCTAGGGAATATATTCCTGAGCGGACGCGGGAGCGGGAACGGAGGAGGTGCCAACATTATTTTCAGACTCTTCGCACATTTCGGCCGCAGCATAAACACCTGGACAACACGTGGTTTTTCCGCCACTAGCTGAAAATTGCTTTGAAGTGGCGTGGGGGCAAAGTCGGCGGGTAGACAAAGGAATGCTTCTTAATATTGGCTTTTTCTGGCCGTCGCCGACACTGCTGCTGCTTCTGCTGCTTCTCCTGTCTGCCCCCCAGGAACTCAAAGTGATTCATGTAGTGCAAACACATGTACATCCACAACTGTGCTGCCCCTCGTCGCCCACAACGCCTCCCTGGAGGCAAGCTGAATTTTCCTTCCCTTCCCCAAAATGTGTGGAAATTTCTTTTTTATTTGGGATGCGCGTATTTACGTAAACAATTTGAAAAATCTATGAAAATATTGTACATGTGCCAAAAGGTAAAACAAAAAGGAGGCTAATAGAGGTCAAATGACAGGTAACCTCTTTAATAGTAAGCCCTGAATAATATTCAAAGATCCCTAAGCTTAGCCCCCATAATTTAATCAAGAACTGTTACCCAGTACATTGAACCCTTTAGATATTACTTAAAAGCCCTTTTAAAAACTTTACTCAACCGGCGACAGTTAACCGCTAACCAATTTATGCTCAAGCATAAATTATTCAATAAATCAATCACAGAACCTAATAAAGGCATGAAAATAGCCTTAAATTATTTATGCCCTTGCCTTTTAAACCGAAAAACCCTCTCTCTCTCACGAATACCCCCAATCAACTATGAATAAATGCTAGCATATGAACAGAGCGAGGAAAAAAACTCAATTAATACACCTTGAATGTGAAAATAGCTGCATGGGGCTAAATAATGTACGAAACAAAACAACTGAGCGCGAAAAAAAAATCAAAATTCATGAGCATACGTAGGTTTTGGTAGTGAGCCAGACGGACAGTCAGACGACGGAAAAATGGACGTATGGATGGATGGAATAAAGTAGAATAGGTAAATGGATAGTATGCATAGAATAATAAATAGATGGAACACACAGCGCCCGGGCCCGGTAGATAAACCCCCAGAGAGAAAGATCTGGGATCCGGGATCGGAGGCGGGGTGCAGCCATTTCCAATGTAAACAAAGTATCGGGTACGTATCGGTAAATCGGAAAATCTGAAAATCGGTTCGTTTTAGCTCGCTTCGCTTCGGTTCGCCATCGGCTGAAGTTAATATAAACATAAAGCGGGGGCAAACAGAAACAGAAACAGAGACACACACAGGCCATAATTATTGGACCGCATGTAAAAATCGCCTTAAAGCTAAACAAAATTTGGTTCTTCACGATTCCGCGGCAACTAAAACAAAAATGAACTTGATACTCTCTGCTCGGCGTCCGCCTTTGCGTTCTCTCTTTGCAATTGTGTGGAAAATTGAAAATCAAATGAATGCGGTCGCGCGCAGGAGGAAAAGCGGTTTGGTTTGCGAAGGGGGAAAAACATAAGCAACAATGTCGATATATTCAATCCCTGGTCCAACCCATCAAGCCAAACAATATGAACTATAAAAACAACACGAAAATAACCAAGTCCAAGTCCGCTTGACCAAAGGCCAGAACAGTAGAGTGCAGAAGAGACCTCGTCCAAAGTGGGCGGGCTTTGGCTATTTCTCGGAAGAAAGGGGAGCGCTAGCCATGTTGAAAAGAGAATACACAAAGCCGGGCCAAGAAGAAATGGAAATATTTCGATTCGTGCTACTCTTCAGAGCTGAGAGCGTGGAGGAAATAACTGTTGTCGGTGTATTTCGAAGGTATAAAGGTTTAAGCTTGAAAGAAGCCATTTGTTCGGGATATAAGTTTTAAAATCTGACTTTACTAACATTATTAAAAATTAAAAATATATAAATATTAGAAAGCTCCCCGAAAACTAATTCAAAAACTACATTTTCCCTATTTTGAAACCTTTATCGTTTACCCAAACAACTTTTTCAATTTTAGCGATAACCTAACATTTTCAACTTGATTAGAGTGACCGTTCTTATATTTTCGATAATTTCTTCGATATTCGATTATTTCGATAGCTTTCAAATTTATTTGATTTATAAATGGAGATATTTTCGCTCAACTTTGTCCATGCTGATGTCATCGACTCGTGTCACGAGACCTGAACCCCTCTTATTCAATACTGTTTGCATCTGTTATTGTTGCTGGTGTTGGGTGGTAAACTTGGAAAATGGGTAAAGGTTGGGGGCGGGGGAAAAATTCACTCCCATATGTAGGTATTTTTTTCTTTTCCAGGGGGAGGAACAATTAGGGGGCGTCTCCGGTTTGGGTAGGTGGGGGGGTTTAAGGTTAGAAGGGCCAGGCTCTTTCAGTGGGGGTGTTATAGTAAACCGCATACAATCTGCTGTTTTTATTTATTTCCCTTCGGTTTTTCCTGCTTTGTTTTGCTTTGTTCGACTCGGGGTTCTGTTCTGTTCTGTTTTGCAATTTCTGCTATCACAGCTGCAGTTTGCACATACATTTTCTATATAGTTTTTATTCCTTTATCCTCGGGTGCTCGGGTATAGACAAATATGTGACGGGGGGGTCGGGGACAACTTATAGGTTAAGAGGGGGCTTCCTTCTTTGTTTATTATTATTATTATTATTATTATTAGGCTTATTGTACTTTGGTCTATATATGGTGTTGCGGTTGTACTTACCATTTGATTGAGCATGAATCGCTAAAAATATCGAGAGGAATGAAAGAGCGCTAGCCAAGAATTTTGCCTCCATCTTTGGTATTGATCCGTTGTTGTTTGTTGGTAGTTATTAATTATGCTGCCGATGTTGTGGTTGCTCCTGCCTGCTGCTCCTGCTCCCGCTGGTTATTATATGGTGTCGTTTTCGTTATTTCCTTGTCATTTGCATTTATTATGGATTTTTCTACTGATTTTACTCCGTTGAATGATTGATTTTTTTGAATTTCTTGTTGCGGTTGTTGGTTATTTCTTGCTTGTTGGTTTTGTGTTGTTGGTTGTTGTGGTTGTTGGTTGTTGTGGTTGTAGTTGTTGTGTTTTCTTTTTTCTTTTTTGTACTTTAAGCTTAACTTACTAAATCATTATGGTAAATATTAATTTATAAATAGATCTTTAAATGTATACGTTATTAGGCTTAGTTATTTAATTTGATATTAGTTGATGCTGTGTGTTGATGTCGTTTGTTGTTGGTTGGTTTTTTTCGGTTTCGGATTTTCCTTTTGGTGTTTTGCTTGATTACGAATTTTTAACTTGGTTTCTTTGAATTATTATTATTATTATTATTCAACCAGCTTTTCCAGCTTTTTCCTATTTTTGGTTCTTAATTCATGTAGCTAGAAATTCGCAAATAAAATGGTAACGAAATTGCTCATTTTTGCATTTTATATTTCGCGTTTTTGAAGGCAAACTTTTTCTTCAACTTTTGTGTCTGTCTTTCGTTCGGTTTTAATTTTATGCTTTTTGCAAAAGCCGAAAAAAAAATAAACGAAAAATCAGCGAAGGAAAAGAGAAGAGAGGGAGAACTTTTCAAAATACATAAATTTCAAAATAAAAAGATGGTAAAGCATAGAGGCGGAGAGAGAGAGGAAGAAGAAAGGGAAAAGCGGAATCAAGGATGTGGCGGCGAACAGAAACCGAAAAGCGAAAAGCAAAACGAAAGCCGAACGAACAACATTTAACATTCAACTAAATATAATTTTTCGAATTTTTTTTGCTCTTTGTGTTTCTTTTTCTGTCGTTCTTTGGTTTTTGGTTTTTTTTTTTGTCTCGTTTTTCCTCCTTTTTTTTACTGCACGTGCTAGCCACTTAAGGGGGGAGGGGGGTGCTAATTTACCGTTAACTTTCTCAGCTTTATTTTCACGCACAAAACGGAAAAGCTCTCCCGCACACACACACGCGCGCAGCAGTCACACGCACACACGCCTGAAATTTTGTCCCAGTCCAAAAATTTTTTTTTTTTTTTTTTTTTCTTTTTTTTTTGCTAGCAAAACCGAAAAAAGAAATTATGGCATGTTGACGACGAAAATACTATTTTTTCTGGCTAGACACAAGCGAGAGGAACAGAGACGGAGCTCGAGAGAGAGAGTAGGAGTGAGAGAGCGGCACACAAAGAGCAAATAATTATGATTTACACAAGGGGCGCAACAATTTCTAGCTGCTTTTTAGCCAAAACCCGTTGCCGTTGTTGTAGTTGCTAATCCCGTAAGGTAAGGCTAGTTGTTGTACTTGTATTTGTTGTTGTTGGACAACGGTGAACACAAAAGTGGGCGAATTTGGCGAATCGAGGCGAATACAGCGACGAACGAGGCGAGCACCAAGCACAGCGAACACAGCGAACACAGAGCCGAACGGAGCGAATTCAGCGAGCAGACTGAACCGCACACATGACCAGCGGGCTAGAGTAGCCGCCTCCGCACAGTCGCGGTCGCTGCCTCAGTCGGCGTCGCCGCACAGTGATTTCAGTTTGATATACACTCGTCGTCGCGGGCTTATCTTAATATGTAGTTCAGCCGTTATCTTGACCAGGCCGATTACGGTTGTTTCACAAAATGGCGAAAAGCGAGAGGGTCCGCAGCGGCGATAGCCAGTGCTTAAGGAATTTCAGACCTCCTAGAGATACCTTCTGTACTTGCTTATGGCCCTTTTCGGAAATTTATTTTTGTTATCAGACATTATTTGAATAGTTTTAGGAAGTTCGAGTTTCAGTTCTGTGAAAATCACATTATTTCTTATAATATTTAGATCCCTGGACACCTTGCAACTTGTTATAAGGTATTTAGATTATAAAATTATTTTATATAAAGGGATATTGTAATATCAACTGTTAGATATTGCTATCTTGTTTTAGTGTTATTTTCCCTAAGATACCCTAAAGTTTATTTCATTCTGTTTTCTGGTGGATACTTTAATTCTCAAAATATTTTGGATTATTTTAGGTTAGGTTTTTCATGAAAGATACAATTTCTGAGGTTTTAGATTCCGATTATTTAATTTCTAGTATTCTAGTTGAAATATCCGTAAAAGCATGAAATGTCATTTGGAACAGATATTTCGCAATCATTTCGTACTCTTTTATCTGAGTTCAAAGTTTCTTTAAGAACTTTAATTCATTGCAAAAATTTAAAAAGTGTATTAACAAATACTTTCAATTCTTTTCAATAAATTTAACAAAAAAAGGCAAAGGCAAGCACGAAACAGGTTGCTTAAGCAAGAAGTAATATATAATTCTACATACAATACATATATGTATAAAATCCACATGTATGTAACATAATCAGTAAACGCTTGATTCAGCATGAACCAACACTTTAGAAACTGATTCAATTCCCAAATTTTATAACAATCGAACAGCTATGACTGCATAAAGATCGCCCGGTGACAGTGTCTGTGTATAATTACGGCCAATTAGTTGATGATTGAAGCAAATAACATTCCGGTTGCCTCACTGCATGACGTCTGCATAAAGCTTGATAACAGTGGGTGCCTTGATCTATCATTTCTAGAATTTCCTACTGCGGATGAGGCGCCAGTTTAACTATTTTCAGGCTTATCAATGCGGGAAGACAAACACTGACTAATAGAATGAGATAAGGAAGAGGAGGATGAGAGTCAGAGTTGCTAGAAATTTGGCGGGAAAAATATATAAATTAAAAAATACATTATTCAAAACATATTCATTAAATATATTCGGAAACTTCTACCCATAATACCAAAAAATTAAGTTAAATTTCCAAAACTGGTATTCAAAATGGAAGCTCCTCCCTATAAAGTTTAAGGCCAAAACTCTGGCCCCAAAAATAGCCAAATGGACAACACTCGAGGCTCGTGGAGTCTCGGCTTTTTGTTTGCCGCCAGACGACGTGCGAGAACAAACGGCAATTGAAATGTTTCCGTAACGTGCCACGAATCCGCATCTCAGTATTATCGCATTAAGATAAAGCCCCAATGCAGTACTTAAAACAAATACTGGGCTACCGGTTCCGTTTCGATCTGATCCGCTGCGACTACTGCTGCTGCTACATGATATAATATTATATTATGATGAAGCAAAGTCTCGACGACGACGACAACGACGTCAGATGTCCGCGGCCCAGTCACAGAGTTCCGTCCCAGAGCCCCAGACCGATCATCCGCACCATCCAACGCTCCGATCCGATCCGATCCATATCCATCGGGCGCTCTGCGGCACTGGTTTCGGGCGGTTCTGTTCGGTTCGCGTATGAATATATCCATCTTTTCGGCCAGGGAACTTTGCTAATTCGGCAGCGGTGGGGAAGCGGAACAATCGTCTCGTCGCATTTATTATTGGTCAGCAGTATTTATTTTTACAAGTTTGCGAGAACAAATATGAAATCAGCTGTTTGCTCACCCGCTGAGCGTAACGATCAAGGGTATATAGTATTCACGGAGGTGTTTGTAACACACAGAAAACAGCGTTCGTGATCCTACCAGATTAAGTGGATAAATAATTATAAAAATGATCTAGATAATTATGAAAATATCAATGTCAATTTGTATGCACCTGTATTTAGTATTTTTTCTTTAGCGAGCAAAAATACAGGTATGAAAAATCCTAAAATCCTTTGAACCTAAACAGACTTATAGACTTATATTTTATTGATAATTTCAATATCTAATAATGTCGACTATAGTTATTTTCACGCAATAACTGATGTCAATTTCTATGACGACAATGCGGACAAAGGGTATTTACTTAAACATTTTGTAAGCCCCAGCAAATTGATAAAATATTAATTTATAGCTGGTTAAATATAGAACAAATATTACGGCTTTTTAGCAGGCTATTATCAGATGCAGGTAACAGATAAACCTTTATTAAGTTTGCTCTCATTTTTGGTCTATTAAACCAGAAATCTTCCCAGTTGCATAATAAATCTTTATGACTGACCTTTTTCAAGTCTTTGGCTTTGCTTTGCGCAAATTACAAGAAATTAAAGGGCACTTAACTTTATATCGATAAAGTAATTATATCACTGATTCAAATTTAATTGAACTGGAGGCGTATCCATAACGGGAATACAAGCATCTTTACTCTACAAGCTATAGTTTGGATACGCGCTGCATATTGAAGAAAGGGCCGACGGGCCGGAAAGAGGGCCGTAGTGGCATGTTATCGATTCCGGAGGAGAAAGAACAAAAAAAACAATGCTATCGATTTGCTGCTGGCCTCGAGGTCAATCGAATGCTAAATGTTATGGTATTCTGTATCTGCGTGTGTGTTTGCGGGCATTTGTGCCAAAGTTTTTGCGTTTCTTCGCGTTTTATTGGCAAACTTTGAGCATAAACACTTTGGAGACAAATTGCCCTAACCGCAAGTTGGGCAGCAGCGGAATAAAATAATGTAGTGGAGAGTAGAAAAGAGCAGCAGCATAACGTCATCGTCAGCCATGACTCAGTTTATTTGCTCTCCCTCTCCCGCACCCCCACACACACAGTCCCAGCAGCAGCGGCACACTCGCAC
Source organism: Drosophila asahinai (assembly GCA_008042795.1). Classification (NCBI taxonomy): domain Eukaryota; kingdom Metazoa; phylum Arthropoda; class Insecta; order Diptera; family Drosophilidae; genus Drosophila; species Drosophila asahinai. Next base: position 68,889 of record VNJZ01009240.1, read on the forward strand.
ACAATCACGATGCTGCTTTTAAGCTGAGGCCAAAAATCGAACTTTAGATGCTCCACATAAGTGAAAATTGTTAATAATAAGCGCGAATTTTAAAGTAAAACGGGGCGAGGGAGGACGCGGAGGTTCTATTTAATTGCCTTAATTAAAAGGCTTAGAGAAATATGCTTGTGCTCCATCACAATCAAATTCACGGCTTCGTTGCTGGCCAATAAAGTTCATTCAAATGACTTTATGGTGCGCGCGTGTGTGCTGGTGTTGGTGTGGCCATTGATGGCAAGTACAGTGGAGACAGGCTTGGGTTTAAAATGGGGAAAGGTCTCCAAAGGTCTCCCTCTCCCGATTAAATGGAGTTTTTGCTCCGCAGATTTGGACAGTTTTTATTTATCATGAGCCTTTTTTTATTAGCTTCAAATAGGAATTATTCTTATTATACATTTTTTTAAGAATAATAAAATGTTCTCTTTTCTTTCACATATCTGAAACAGTGGAGAACTACTTGAGAAAAATATACAGGAAAAGAAGATCACTCTGGCTAAAGTTCATTTCGTTCACTGTATGGCACTCGGCAACTTTTTTATTGCTTTCAAGCACTTTCCGAATTCCCCAATTATCGAGCCACCACTGTACGTGGGATCCGCGAAGTATGCTACGGAATTTGGTGTTACGAAAAAGAGCAAGCGAAACACGGCAATTAAGAACGAGTTTTGCTTTTTGGGATATCGCCATCGGTATCCAAAGCTCAGTTCATCTGCCCAGAGCCCTCACTGTATCGATGTTGATGTTGGTGTGTCATGGCAGGCTGGATGACGTGATTGTCTCCTCTCCTCGCTCTCCTTCTCTGCCTGCTCCCTTTCGCCCGTTTTAGCCTCCGCTCTGCGCCCGCATATGATTAAAACGGCAAAACAAGATAAAACTCGTTGGAGCAAAGGAGCTGCTGCTGCCGCCGCCTCGCTCTGTTGTTTTGTTGCTTTCGTTATTGTTGTTGTTGTCGTGTGGATAGGCCCTGCCAGTGGAGGAGAGAGTGGGAGGAAAATATACGCATGACACTCCTTGCCGCCGCACACGGAGGTCACTCACACAGGCGCAGCACCCGCACTATTTCTCCGCCCACTCCCTTCAGTCCCCCCACTCGCCATTAACCGTTATTAGTTTATTTACAATATTAAAAAAGGTTCTTTGTATGTATGTAGTGTACATCAAACATCAGACTGGAGTATGTACATAAGGGAACTATGGGACCACTCGTAACGGTATCAAGGAATTTTTGGCATAGTAAAAGTAACGCGTTTTCGGTAATTTTCTTTTGGGGGTAGAAATGGGCAGAGGGGAGAGGGTCATCCTCTTTTTTTCGCTTTTCGATTTTCGCTTTCTTCTTTCTTTTTTTTTAGCAGCGATGACGACAGCGTGCGCGGCGTTTTTTTTCGCTGCTCCGCTTTTTTTTTGCCTTCAATAACATTTACACTTTGCACTATTTATGTAATAGTTTTTCAATCGGTGCGCGGTGTTTCATCTCAGCACGATTTTCGGGCACTAGCTGGCGAGCACTTGCCGCAGACTGGGTTACGAATTATGTACATTTTTCACATTTTTCCCCGATGATTTTTCTTTTGTGTTTTACTACCAAAGAAGAGAACATATATATGTACATATATACACCGCTCAATGACGAAATTCCTCGCACAGCGTTGACAACTCTAGGTTTCTAGCTCTCCCAGCTCCTCGGCTGCGGCGGCTGTATATGTGCGTGCGCTGGTATGCGAGAATGAGAGATACTGGTGTGCTTTTCGTCATAATTTTTACGTTGGGCAACCCAGCACCTTTGATTTGAGGGCGACTTTTCACATGTTCACCGCCCACGGGGGCACACACTTTAACCGCTGGCGCACGGGCTAAGGATTAAACTGCTCGATTTTGCACTCTTTTTTGCATTTACCTAGCACACAAAACACAAAAATTCGATTTTTTCCTCGCTGATATTTTCACGCGAATGACCTTACATCACACGCATACAATACACACACACACAGACAACTGAGGCGGCGTGTGGCCAGCGCTTGGGGCTAAAAGACCGCACGAATACTCCCCGATACATACCGAAAAGGGACCAGTGGCACTATCGATCGACGTAGTTGAACTAAACGATATTCTCAGAAGACGGTCACACTAAAAGCACTCATGACAAAAATCGCCGTTTCCTTTATTTTACTTGGCTACTATCGGAAAGCTTACAGTTGGATGGTGTCTCCTGGTTTGCCTGCAGGAAAACGTAGTTTTCTGTTTGAAAAACTCGAAAATCTCTCAATAATGCCTCATGAACCAGCGTTGCCATGCTTTCCATCGATTGATTTAACCTTTTTATGCCAGTTTATAACATATAACAGTTATGTGGCCTGGCTTGTGGTATTTTCCGGCCACCGGCGAACGGTAGCACTAATAAGTCATCAAAGCGGGTGTGGATCGGTTTTGTGTTGTTTAATTTTTTTCGAATATTTAAGTTGCCGAGTTAGTTTTATTTACCTTTTAGTTGTTACAAACAATGCGTGCGGCCTGCTGAGCAAAGTGAAAGGATTACATTTGAGATAGCGAGGTGAGTGAGCGGGACTAAGCCAGAGTTGGCGACCCGCCCAAAAAGTTGTGTGTTTGGTGGTGTCTCAGAAATGCCCAAGCTCTGCTTACGCTGTGTTATTGTTGCTGTTGGCACATGGGCGTTGACCGAAAATTTAACAAGTGCCCCGAAAAATTGGTTACTACTATTTACCAATGAGTGTTTGTTAAGATTAAGTTAGGAGAAATAAGCTCGTGTCCTTTTGAAACCATTTTACCCTTTAGCTTCAAGGAAATGTGAGAGAAGGAAAAAAGAGCGTTTGAAGCCACCTGCTGCCCAATTGGATTCCGGCGTCTTATCCTCTTTTTTCGTTAGTTTCCTACTCAAATTTCACCGGCAGTGGCTCCTGTTCGCGCCCCGAATTGTCCTTTCTGCCATTGCAATTGCACTCTTGCCCTCGCAACTTATTTTCGAATGGGTCTTCGTCTTCTCGGCTAATTAATGCCCACTTTACATGCCTCTGTGTCCGCCTGTGTGTGTGTGTGTGTGTGCACTTGTAGGTGTGTGCGTGCAAAGGGTGGATTACAAGTCGCTGTGGAAATTATTACGAGTTCTCTTCGCGCTCAGTATTTGTTTTCACTGGACCTGCGACAGACACGCGGGATAGGTGTACCCCTATCGGACCGGCCAGGCAGGCAGGCCAGTCAGTAACTTCTGCTGCTTCACTGCACAGAATAGCTCACTCACACACACGTACAGCAGGGGGCGAGATAATAGGGTTTTTGAAGATCTTAGCTAGAATGTTATTTATTATGGAGAGATTATTATAATATAAAACCCTTAAATATGTGGAATTTTTATATCCTTCCTTAACTTTAGTTAGCTTTCTCATCTTAAATCTACAGTGATGCCACAGAATTCGTTATGCGTTTGAAATCTGTTTAAAATTCCACCCAAAAGTATGCTAAGATATTTTTATTCTACAAAATAATGTCAAATTGGAACCTAAATTGCTTAATAGCCTATTTTCTGACATCAATTTTAATAGATTTTAAATCTCAGGCGATTTTCGTGGTATCTTTTTTATTTTATTACTTAAAATCACACTTGATTGTGTTAAATCTTAATAAAAATTACTTCACGTTCATTTTGACAGTCTACATATTTAGTTTTTAGTTGGACTTTGAGTTTAAATTAGACAATTAATAAGGAGAAGGTTCTGTGAATTTGAAATTAATGGGAATTGTGCTACAAAATTCCATTTTTCCATTCAACTGACAAAAACATAATTTACAATAATTTTAGAACCGAAACCAAGCATTAAAATCAACTAAAAGTGACCTGAAAACTATTTAAATCTTTTCAATTCTATCTATTACGTGAAAGTTCAAAGAAAAGTCTGAAATAAAAGGTATTATTGTGAATATTAAAACCATTTTATTGTTTTAGTTTAAAGTATACCACCATAAAAGTTCAGAAAACACAAAATAAGTACCCCTTACTATTTTATATAATTATTTTTAAAAAGAGCATATACTATTTTGCCCGCAACTGTATCCAACACATGCATATTGGTGTATCTATGGTCAGGTAGCAGGCCGTTTCATTCGCGTGCTCCGTTCAGTTCAGTTCCAGTGTGTTACCTTTCCTTGCCGGTAAATGCATTTCAAATGCACACACTCCCTCCGTTCTACAATTTCATTTCACCTCCAGTTCCTTACCCATATTTATGGCTTTGTCGAGGAGAGACCGAAGAGTCAGTGCCTCATTGTTCTGCCGGTCGGTGGTCCCGGTCCCGGGTTCTTTTTTGTATGGTTTTTTGTCTCAAACTGTTGACTTTTTACCTACAACGTAACGGTAGGGATAGGGCTAGGGTTGGGGAGGTTTTCGAGGTCCTGACTCTGGCAGGAATGATGTATTCCCTGTCGGCTGGCAGATTGTGTGCCGATAAGACAAAGTCCCGAAATTATGCACATTTTTTAAGTAGGAAAAGTTTGTCTGCAAAAATAAAAGCCTTTTGGCATTTTGGAATGTATTTAAGACATAATTACGGCTATTTAAATATTAAAATAGGGTATTCACCCCAAGTATACTAGTATGCAAGGGAAGAACTGAATTTAAAGGATCATTAAAGTGAAACTAATTATTTTAGCTTATTTACGACACTCTGATAATTGAGTTTTAAATAAAAGACAACATTAATAATGATAACGAACATGTGAATTGTTTACAATGAAATAAAAATAAACATAAACATTTCGTTGCCTGATTTCTAGAGTCTGAATATTTAAATTTGTGATCAGAGTGGTTTCTAGTTCAGACGCCTTCATAATCTCTGCCGAATCAACAATAAATTACGGAAGCATTAAGACTTTAGGGCGGAAAACGGAGTTCCACGGTGTTCCGAAATCCCTGCCATCCAAGACTAATTGCGCCGCCCACTTGAATGACATCTTACTTAATGTCTGACATAGTTTCAATAGGGCCGCCTGCCTGTCCCTTCGCCAGATCTCCCTGAAGAAACGTTCATTGCTCCTGCCCGTACGAGTCCATAGGGTCTATTAATACCGATGTCGGCGCCCCCATTAACGACTTGTTCGCAGCACGCGGAAATCGACCAAACCAACCAAAAACACACAAACCATCCTCGAACATGATCTGCGGCCCCTTAATTTGGTCAGTAGGGTGTGTCGATCGGTGGCTGTACTCGGCTGCAGAAGATCTGGAAAATCATTTGGGCGGAAAGCCATCTATGAACGAATCTAGTTTCGTTTTCGGGCATAAGAAAAATATCTGGAAAATAGTTTGAGCTTGAAGTGATCTTGTAACGAGTCAAAGTGAAGGAAGAATTTAACTGATTTATTAAAGTTTCTAGATATTTTGAGCAATTTATTCTTGATTTCTAAGTGTATTTGTTATCTTAGTAAACATATTCGAATTTTTTGCCTATTTAGAGGAAACAGGGGTGCCACAGAATAAATTAATAGACTTGAATTTTTTGCCCATTTAGAGGGAGCAGGGGTGCCACAGAAAGTGCTGTGTATTTGAAAACAATTGTGTCTTAAAGTATGCAATAAAATAGTAAGGTGTTGAATTCGGAACGATTAGCATTTTGTAGCATACTTAAGGACACTATTTTAATTAATTTAAAATGTAAGCGGATTTTACTTATTGTTTTTCATATATATTTTTGATAATATTAAATGTTTATCGTCTTAAAAAAAATCAAATTAATGTAGAGTTCGGTATCTATATAATTTTAGTTTTTATATATTAAAATAAATATTTTTATCATAATTGCAAACGTATTCCTTCTAAAAAAAATTATAAAGAAATTAAATTTAAAGCTAACTTCAAGTTTTCCCCTTTAAAAAAAAAAACCAACCACCCTATTGGACAGGAATCTCGAACCACACACCGCACATCCAAATCAGAGCCCTCTATTAATAGTATAAACTATACAGTGCATGTGTGAGATGAATGCAGTCACTTTGGGCGCTTCTAATTCATTCACTTCTCGACTTCTCCTCCGCACAGCCAGGCAGGAATGATGTGGCACTTGCTGCGAGCCCTGCTCGTGGTAGCCGCCGTTTTGGATGCACTGCAGCCGGCGGCCGGCCAGAGCGACACCTACTACAACCTCAACCCGAACCAGCAACAGCAGCAGCAGCAGAATCCCCAGCAGCCGCTCCTGCCCAACCAGCAGTGGGGCATCAACAGCAATTCCCAGAACAATCCGAATCAATATGGCATCAACAACAACCTAAACAGCCAGCAATCGAATCCCAACGATCGTCCGCCCTACAGGACCGACGCGGGGAGCAGCTTCAACGATCTGACGGGCCAGGATGAGTATGGCAAGCGGGTGGGTGGCTATCCGGACAACGAGGAGCCGAGCCTGACGCGGGGCAAGTCGTCGTACAACATCAAGGCCACCTTCCTGGAGTCGCTGCACTCGCGGGAGCCCACCTACTTCATTGTGGCCTCACGCATGGTCAGACCAGGCTTGATCTACCAGGTCTCAGTGTCCATACTCCAAGCCCAATATCCCATAACCGTGCACGCGAGTATCTCCTGCGATGGAGTACAGATCAGCGGCGACTCCAAGGATGTGAAGGAGGGAGTGCCGGAGACACTGCTCATGCGGATACCGCCCACGAGTGTGACGGGAAACTACAGGCTAAGAGTGGAGGGCTTCTACCAGAACGTGTTCGGTGGATTGGCCTTCCTCAACACCACCAGACTGGACTTTTCCCAGCGATCCATGACGATCTTCGTGCAGACGGACAAGCCTTTGTATATGCAAGGAGAGACGGTGAGGTTCAGGACCATTCCCATCACCACGGAGCTGAAGGGCTTCGACAATCCCGTGGATGTGTACATGCTGGATCCGAACAGGCACATCCTGAAGCGCTGGCTCTCGCGGCAGTCCAACCTGGGCTCCGTGTCGCTGGAGTACAAGCTCTCGGACCAGCCCACCTTCGGCGAGTGGACCATCCGGGTGATTGCCCAGGGCCAGCAGGAGGAGAGCCACTTCACCGTGGAGGAGTACTACCAGACGCGCTTCGAGGTGAACGTGACCATGCCCGCCTACTTCTTCACCACCGATCCCTACATCTACGGCCGGGTGATGGCCAACTTCACCAGCGGCCTGCCCGTACGGGGGAATCTTACGCTGAAGGCCACCATCAGACCCATTGGTTACTTCAGCAACCAGGTGCTGAACGAGAAGTACCGCCTGGGCAGGTCGCCGCTGGAGCAGGCCAACAGGTACAACGAGAGGTGGCGCTACAACAATCCGAATCAGAACCCCCAGGTGCAGTACAATGTGCCCGGTCAGCTGCCGCAGGACGGGGCGGATCTCTCGCAGGACATCCTGTACCGGAATCAGTACGTGGTGGAGCGCCACTACCAGTTCGACGAGGAGTGGCCCTTCTGGGTGCGCAAGCCCGAGTACCAGGACACCTACGAGGCCTGGACGGGCACCTACCGCAAGACCCTGCCCTTCCTGCGTTATTTTAATGGAACCTTTGACTTCAAGTGGCCGCTAAGGGAACTGGAGGTACTGGTGCCGCACCTGGCCAACTCGGAGATCCTCATCACGGCCACCGTGGGCGAGAAGTTCTACGACGAGATCATCAGCGGCTACTCGGTGGCCAGGGTCTACAACTCCAGTTTAAGGGTGTCCTTTTTGGGTGAATCCCCGCAAGTCTTCAAGCCCGCCATGCCCTTCACCACCTACCTGGCGGTGGAGTACCACGATGGCTCGCCCATCGATCCCAACCTCCTCCGCGCGGGTCTCATGGAGGTCACGGGCTTCGTGGAGAGCAGGAGTGGCGGCAGGCGGGACTGGCCTGCTCAGAGGCTGCAAATGTCCCAGCAGAGTGACGGCATCTGGGAGGTAAAGATCGATATAAGGAACGACCTGAACCTGGACGACAGGCTGCAGTCGCGGGACTTCCTCAACGGCATTCAGAACATGCGTCTCCAGGCGAACTTCGTAGACCCCCGGGGCGAACGCATCCAAACGGAGCTGCTCCTGGTGAGTCACTTCTCCCCCCGGAACCAGCACATCAAGGTCACCACCAGCACGGAGAAGCCGGTGGTGGGCGAGTACATCATCTTCCACATTCGCACCAACTTCTACCTGGAGGAGTTCAACTACCTCATCATGTCCAAGGGCGTGATCCTCGTCAACGATCGCGAGACCATCACCGAGGGCATCAAGACCATAGCGGTGGTGCTCAGCTCCGAGATGGCCCCCGTGGCCACCCTCGTGGTGTGGAAGATCAACCAGCAGGGACAGGTCGTAGCGGATTCCCTCACCTTCCCCGTGAATGGAATCTCGCGGAACAACTTCACGGTGTACATAAATAATAGAAAAGCCAGGACGGGCGAGAAGGTGGAGGTGGCCATCTTTGGCGAGCCGGGATCCTACGTGGGCCTCTCTGGCATCGACAGCGCCTTCTACACCATGCAGGCGGGCAACGAGCTCACCTACGCCAAGATCATCACCAAGATGTCGAATTTCGATGAGCAGACCAACGGCACGTACAAGCACATCTGGTACTCGCATGAGGGCAATCCCGATGAGCTGGTCTACTTCCCCGCCTCCTCCTTCGGCATCGACGCGAATCGGACTTTTGAGTACAGCGGTTTGATAGTCTTTACGGATGGTTATGTCCCGCGGAGGCAGGACACCTGCAACAGGACTCTGGGCTATGGCGAGTGCCTGAGTGGACGCTGCTATCGGCTGGAGAAGAAGTGCGACGGCCTCTTCGACTGCGACGATGGCACGGACGAGATTGGCTGCCACATTCGGAACGACACGGAGCTGCTGAACTACAGGAAGTATCGGTTCAACCGCGTGCTGCGGCATTACGAGAACGTCTGGCTGTGGCGGGACGTGAACATCGGTCCGCACGGCCGCTACATCTTCAACGTGGACGTGCCCGACCGCCCCGCCTACTGGATGGTCAGTGCCTTCAGCGTGAGTCCCTCCAAGGGCTTTGGCATGATCAACCGGGCACTGGAGTACGTCGGAGTGCAGCCCTTCTTCATCAACGTGGAGATGCCGGAGGCCTGTCGCCAGGGCGAGCAGGTGGGCATCCGTGTCACCGTCTTCAACTACATGACCACGCCCATCGAGGCCACCGTGGTGCTCCACGGCAGTCCGGACTACAAGTTCGTGCACGTGGAGGAGGACGGCATTGTGAGATCCTACAATCCCAGGACCAGCTCCGGCGAGCATCAGTTCTTCATTTACCTGGACGCGCAGGGCACCACGGTGGTGTATGTGCCCGTGGTGCCGCAGCGGCTGGGCGACGTGGACGTGACCCTGCACGTGGCCACTCTCCTCGGAACAGACACCATCGTCCGCAGGCTCCATGTGGAGTCTGACGGCCTGCCGCAGTATCGCCACCAGTCCGTGCTCTTGGATCTCTCAAATCGCGCCTATGTCTTGGAGTACATGCACGTGAATGTGACGCAGACGCCGGAGATTCCCTACCAGGTGGACCGGTACTTTGTCTACGGCTCGAACAAAGCCAGGATATCGGTGGTGGGCGATGTGGTGGGCCCCATCTTTCCCACAATGCCCGTCAATGCCAGCTCGCTGCTGTACCTGCCCATGGAGTCGGGGGAGCAAAACGCCTTCAGCTTCGCCGCCAATCTCTACACGATCATGTACATGAGGCTGATCAATCAAAGGAACAAGACGCTGGAGAAGAACGCCTTCTACCACATGAACATCGGGTACCAGCGCCAGCTGAGCTTCATGCGCCAGGACGGCAGCTTCTCTCTCTTCCGCTCCGACTGGAACAACTCGGACTCGTCCGTGTGGCTGACCAGCTACTGCCTGCGCGTCTTCCAGGAGGCCAGCTTCTACGAGTGGGAGAACTTCATCTGGATCGATGCCACCATCATTGAGAAGAACATGCGCTGGCTGCTGCAGCACCAGACGCCGCAGGGCTCCTTCTACGAGGTCACCTGGTTGCCGGACAGGAAGATGAACCGCACCAACTTTGACAAGAACATCACTCTGACCTCGCACGTGCTCATCACCCTGGCCACGGTCAAGGATATATCTGGAACTTTAGGCTCCCGCGTGGCCCTGGCCACTCAAAGGGCAGTGGCCTACATTGAGCGCAACATGGACTTCCTGAAGCGCCAGGCGGATGCCTTTGATGTGGCCATCACGGCCTATGCCCTGCAGCTCTGCAACTCGCCCATTGCCGAGGAGGTGTTCGCCATTCTGCGGAGGCAGGCGCGGACCATCGGGGACTTTATGTACTGGGGCAACCAGGAGATTCCGCAGCCGCCGCGCAAGCTGGAGAACCAAAAGTGGTTCTCCCTGCCCCGCCTGCCCTACGAGTACGACTCGTTGAACATCGAGACCACGGCCTATGCTTTGTTGGTGTACGTGGCGCGTCGCGAGTTCTTCGTGGATCCCATTGTGCGGTGGCTGAACTCGCAGCGCCTGAACGACGGCGGCTGGGCCTCCACCCAGGACACCAGTGCGGCCCTCAAGGCCCTGGTGGAGTACACCGTGCGGTCCAGGCTGCGCGAGGTGTCCTCGCTGACGGTGGAGATTGAGGCATCATCGCAGGGCGGCAAGACCCAGACCCTGCAGATCGACGACACGAATCTGGCCAAGCTGCAGAGCATCGAGGTGAGTGTCCTTTCAAATAGCCTTGTTCCACTGCTGCATTCTGCTCTATTCTCGAGAATGGTCCATTCTCTAAGACGGGGTCTCCCATAAGGGACATTCTTAAAAAAAATATATAAAAAAATATCGAATATTATGCGATATTTTGTAAGTTCTTCCCTAAACTTTCTAACCCTTTTCTAATTGCTCAATACATACTAAAAGAAAATTCTAAAAAATATCGATTATTATGCTCTATTTTCCTAAACCTTCTAATCCTTTCCTAATTTCTTAATACATACTAAGAAAATACCGAAAAATATCGATTTTTAAGCGATATTTCGTAAGTTCCTTCCCTAAACCTGCTAACCCTTCCCTAAATTATGAATATTTTTGACAAAAAGGGGATCCGTTCCTGTAAATACCGAAAAATATCGATTTTTATGCAATATTTCGTAAGTTCCTTCCCTAAACCTTCCTAATTTCCTATTGTTTTTGAAATTATGAATATTTTTGACAAGCTGATGAATGAAAACTAGATCCAGAGCAGCTACATTCAATTTTCGAAAATATGTTGCAGTGGAACAAGGCTATTACTCGTAGAAACGTAGATTTCTTATTAAAAACTTTATTCCCTACAGATTCCCGATGCCTGGGGCACCATCAAGGTGCAGGCCAAGGGTGCCGGCTATGCCATCCTGCAGATGCACGTCCAGTACAATGTGGACATTGAGAAGTTCCAGACCAAGCCGCCGGTGCCAGCTTTCGGACTGCACACTAAGGCCATCTTCCATGGCAGGAATCAGTCTCACATCTCCTACGTGGCCTGTCAAAAGTAGGTTCCCCTAGATCCTCGAAAATAGAGAGGGATTATAATGTTCTTTGTTTTTTATCAGCTGGATAAACAGCAACGAATCGGAGCGCTCGGGCATGGCTGTGTTGGATGTGGCCATACCCACTGGCTATTGGATACAGCAGCAGAAGCTGGACAGTTATGTGCTCAGCAATCGTGTGAGGAACTTGCGGAGGGCTCGCTACCTGGAACGCAAGATTGTCTTCTACTTTGACTACGTAAGAACTCCTTTATAATTGTGTATACTCCTAGGCTTTTATTTCAAAATAATAACGGCGGATTGCTTTTATTTTAAAAACTTTTCCTTTTTCTCGATCCGAAACGTGTCGATCGTTCTTTTTTGCAAAATAAGGTGTTTACAATTGTAAAAATCAGAAAAGTAATGCAGTTTTCCTTCAACAGCTTGATCGAGAAGATATCTGCGTGAACTTTACCATAGAACGCTGGTTCCCAGTGGCTAATATGTCCCGGTATCTGCCAGTGCGCGTCTACGACTACTATGCGCCGGGTAAGTCGACCTTAAACTCCGTTTATATTGAGTCTATATTAACCCCATCTCCCCTTAATGACAGAACGCTTCAACGAATCCATATTCGACGCCCTGCCCACGTATCTGCTGAACATCTGCGAGGTGTGCGGCAGCTCGCAGTGCCCCTACTGCTCCATCTACAACATGGGCTGGCGCGCCTCCATGTCCATGTCCCTGCTGTTCTTCAGCGTGTTCATCTACCTGCTAAGGAGTCGCACGCATCTGGTCCTCAACATGCTGCAGCTGCTCACATAGGAAAGCTAGGAGAAGGAAGATATTCACAAAACACATGGCTTTTTTTGTTCATATTTTGAGTGTTTAATTTGTGTTTTTTGAGTTGTAGCTTTTATTTTTTGAGTTTGCCAACGAAATTTGCATTCCGTCCAAAAATGCTGGTCAACATTTTGGCTTTTACTTGTAGTTTTTTATTTAGTTTCCCTCGTTAGTAGACCCGCGCTGTATGATCCAGAACATGTACAAAGCAGCAGTTGAACATGAATTCATTTCTATTTGAATTGCTGAACAAAGAATCTTCGTAGCCACCTAATGTAATGTAACTTGTAAGTCGGAACGAACGAATGCCTTATCATAGAAAGGGCTCCAAGCATGAGAGAAGTGAATCCTCAAACAAACAACCAATGTGTCTTTCACAAAATGCCTTTAATAGATTTTAGAAATCGTTAGCAAATGTCTCTTGCATATCGAATGGAAATTTACACCTACTTTATATACTTATTATTACCCTCTCTCTATATCTTTAAACGAAAAGGAGCTCGAGAAACGTTGAATGAACCGTCCAATTTATTTATGCAACTAAAATGAATCTGCATAGTCTGTAAGTTTTATACGTATTTTACTGTATCCCCTACCCTTCAACTTCCACACGAACCACAAATAGTTTGTATATTCTGCATACAAATCACACACATAGCCATGTACAAGAAGCTGGAGGAGAGGCGAGAGAGGCAGCCCCTCCTCGCCTGCATGTATCTTAGTAGAGCCCGTCCCCTCTCTTGTTTACCATAAGAATCAAATCGAATCTCTGTATGAAGGTAACAACTTGTGTTTTTCATTTGTAACGAACGAAACGTGAAAATAAACTAAAGTAATGTTTATATATTGTGTTTTTTTTAAATATTTATATTATTATTATAATTTATATTATAATATATATTCTCTTTATATTATAATATATATTCTCTTGTGATTTCGCCAAATTTAAATTATTAAATCAATTTAAATTTTGCACAGTATGCACAAAAGAGAACAGAGGAATCAGTGCAGGCAAATTGTAATTGTGTGGCTAGATTTAGCCCTTTTTAGCGTTAAATAGCTAGCTTTTAGGTTATAGCTATTTTTTTTTGCCATATTTCAGAATAATTTAGCTATTTTTTTGTCATATCTAGCCATAGTGTTCAATTTTCACTCATACACATGCAATGTTGGCATTTGAAATCTTTAAAATCTGCTTTAAATCAGAAAAGACCAAGCTCTATCAGAGTTAAGCTAAAACCTCTCTTTCCTTTCTCCATTCTAAAACGGGATCCTTCTTTCGAACTCTGGTTTCAAATGAAAGAAAGAAATGGTTTATAAATGCATTTGATTCTTTATTATCTTGTTGTATACAAATTTCAATGTATTTCTGAACTCTTATTTTTAAATCCTGATTCATGCCTGGTGTATAATTGGTAAAATGTTAAATACATGCATAGTTATATGCTGGAACTACTTAAAGTTTCAAGTTTCTGGTCAAATTCAAGTAGATCTGCACTACTCTACCCTTCTGCTGTTTATTCTTGCTTGTAAGCTTTTGTTGCTGCTTTGCTTGTACATTCTGAAACGGGACCTATTTTCCAAACTATGGTTTAAAATTAACGAAAGAAATGGTTTATAAATGCATTTGATTCTTTATTATCTTGTTTTATACACATTTCAAGGTATTGGTGAACTCTTATTTTTAAATCCTTATTCATGCCTGATGTATAATTGGTACAATGTTAAATACATGCATAGTTATATGCTGAAACTACTTAAAGTTTCAAGTTTCTGGTCAAAATTCAAATAATATACCCTTGTTGTGTTTATCCTTTCTTATAAACTTATCATTTCTGGTTTAACATGAACAATTAAATAGTTAAGGATACTCTCCGCTGCTGTTAAAAAAATACAATAAACAAATTGTTCGCAAAAGGCCTAAGCTAATCCTAAACTAAAAGTTAACAACATATTCATATAAAAACCACCCGCCCTACGTCTTGCGAAAGCTGAGCAGTATGGGCGAGATGGCCTCCAGGCAGTCCATTATGTCCTTGCGCGACTTGGCGCCCGTAAAAACGACCTTGCCGTTGACAAAGATCAGGAGCACGACGCGCGGCTTGACCATGCGGTAAATGAGGCCGGGGAACATCTCCGGCTCGTAAGAACTGAACTGGCCGTGCACCTGATTGAGGTTCTCCAGGCGGATGGGGAAGCGCAGGTCCACGGTGGCCACAATGTTCTGCAGCTTGTAGTCCATGAACTTGACGGGGAAGCCCAGCTTCTGCAGGATCCGGGCGAACTTGCGGGAGCCAATGTCCGCCTCGATCTCGTTGCGGGCGCCCGTGCAGATGATTTTGCCCGTCCGGAAGATGAGAGCCGTGCAGCGGGGTGCGTGCATTCGCATGATCACGCCCCGAAAGCGCTTGGGCGAGTACTCCGAGTTCCGGGTGCGCGAATTAATCGCCTTGAGGTCCAGCTCGCAGTTCACCGAGAAGGTGGCCACAATATTCCTGCAAATTATGAGCAAATTCGTTTAATTTCATTCGGGATTCCAGTAATGTCGTCAGCAAAGGTGCATCGACTACTAACTGCAGCCTGATCTCGTGCTGGGCATCCTTGGGCTCCACCAGCGTCAGCGGCTGCTGGGGCTGCAGGGCGGCGTGCGGATTGACCCCGGAAGTGCTGGTCGCCGCCGCATTTTCCCTGTCCCTTTCAGCGTCGGCGATTTTAAAATGAAACTGCATGGCCAAAAATTATAAACAAAACAGCACGCGAGGTAGCCAGTGTTGCCACACAAAATCCAGAACACTGTAATTGCCGGTTTGCCAGAGCAGTATTTCGATGCGTTAGGCAATTTGTAAATGCACTGCGAAAAATGTACTTATTTTTGTACATGACACAATTATAAAAGGTGTCCTGTCGAACATGATACAATTATTTAATAGAAAGTTCTGTATTAACAATATAATAATATTAAATTTAAGCTACTTTATAATATAATTTTTAAGAGCTTTGAGTTCCAAGAATGCATTGTAAGGATCGTTTTTTTTTTAACTCAAGCACAAAATAAGACATTTATGAACAAAATGAAATAAGAAATATTATTATTATAATTACATTTATAAGGTAGTCTTATCGAGAGAGCTGCCATATTTTTCTCTGCTCTCTTAGAACGTTGAGAGTTAGAGCTGAGAAAGCTTCTCCTGTATTGGCGGACTAACCACTTGCGATGCCCTATAATTCCCAATGAGTTCTGGCTGTCGACAGGTGGTAATCATGCTGAATACTCACGAGCGGGACCTTTTTCTTCCTCTTCTTCCTCTTTCCCTCCTCTTTCTCTACGCTTGCTTTCTCTTTCTAGAATCTATCTCGGAGAGCGAAGACAGAGCGCTAAAAATTTATCATCCCCGTGAAAGCTGATGGGAATACCTTATATTATTGTATCATGGGCAGAACCTATCGATTATATTGATGAAACGGAAGGATAAACTATCGATGGTATATTTGCGTCAATTCAATCTGGTCACACTAGGCCCGAGTAGACCGAGTACTTTCTGACAATTTGACGACAATATTTGAACAATAATGTCGGCTCACAGCGGTGGAACGGATTGGAATTCAGTGGTAAAAGCCCTGTTGCAAAACCGCACGGGTGCTCTCAACAAAAACGAAGTTGTTAATCTACTAAAAGCGATCACACGCTGGTAAGTAGAGGCCGGAAAATAGCCCAATAAGAACTTTTTTCATCGCCCCAATGGCGCAGTCGAAAATAAAGTGCAAGTGAAAAAAAAGTGACTTGCGAAAATTAAATATGGCCGCCCCGGTGACAAAACCGCAAAAAGCTTTGCCATTTCTGCATTTTCAACAACTAACGCTGCTCTTTCGTGTCTTTCCTGCAGCGAACATGATTTTTTCGACGAGGAAAGCAGCTACACCCAGTTTTACACGGCCTTTGCAGCTCTGGCGGCCGACAAGCTTATGCAAATAAAGACGAGTAAGTGCAGGCAGGGGCAGCACCCCTAATGATTTTTTTCGCTAGGGGAAAGGGAGGGGAGATCGGTGCGAGGAAGAAGGCATTGTTTGGCTTTGGCCAAGAAATGGCCAATCTATGAAAGTGATTCACTCGCACCGATTCGCGATATATGCGCATATATACTGGTATATGCGTGTGCCGTCGTTGTATATTATTTTTTCCTTGCTTTGTTTGTAGTTTGCCAGACGCAGATCTGCCAGCTGCACGATGCCACTGCGGTGCTCATACGCTTCATCATCTACCGCCTGCCCCGCGTCTCCGTGTACGAGACCAAGTGGCTGCTGGTGGCCCTCAAGATGTTGTGCGAGGGCAGGGAGAACGTCTCCATGTCCTCGGCCATGTTCGACTACAATGCAGTGGCCACCGTGCTGAAGAGCTGCAAGCACCCGGAGTCGAACGCCAGCAAGAGCATCATGCCGAGCAGCAGCAGCAGCTCCTCCAAAGACTCGGACAAGGAGTCGCCCAAGCTGGAGATAAAGCGCTCGCGTTCGGATCTGTCATCGGTGATCCTGCAGCAGCTGCTGGCTCCCCTAGAGCCGGGCAAGATGACCTGGGTGCCGCTCAGCGAGGAGGTCACCGATTGCACGGTGAGTTTTAGATTAAAATTACAAATATTAATACAAATTTTAATATAAATCTTCCGCTTGATAGGACCAACTGCTGGCGGCCAATGTGGAGTTCTTCCAGGCGCAGAACGGCGTCGATACCCTGCTGGATGTGTGTGTGGGCCTGCCCATACTCAATCGCTATCGCTCCAAGTATCTGGAGACCATTAACGGCGGCAAGCCGCTCTACCTGCCCCTGACGCAGGTGGAGGCCACCACAGTTAAATCCACAATGAATCACATGCTCACTGATCTCAACATACTGAGTCAGGCTCATGCCCTGATTGTGCTGCAGCCGCTGACTCCCAGTCGCATTGAACGCCTGTCCATGTGTGGCATAGCTGCTTTGTACAATGCCGTGTTGGTGTCCATAACCACCAGCGTGCTTAGCATGTGCCAGACGAGCGGCAGCTCCCAGAAGCAGAGTGCCTCCACCAGCCAGGGCAGCGGCGGCGGAGGAGGCTCCAGTGGCGGGCAGAGCAACAAGGATCATGATGACTTTGAGGAGCAGGCCAGCAGCATAGTGAGCAAGGCTCTGGAGATCTACTCCGCCATCGGGGACCTCTTCGAGTCCTCGGCCCGCATCCATGTGTACCAGAATCACCTGTGCTACGGCAGCTGGCTGCTCATCAGTGGCATCCAGGGCGCCATGGGTGCCTCGGGCAGTGGCGGCTCCTCCGACACCTCATCGAAGGCGGCCACAAAGGCAGCCAAGTCGGGAAGCGAGTCGGGCACCGCCCCGAGTACGCCCATAGCCCGGGTCAACCTGTTCAAGGTGCAGCAGGGCTTCGGGGAGCTCAATGCGGCGATTGCCAACCACAGCATCAGGCTGCTGTCTGAGCTAATTGAGGATCTGAAGATCGAGTCCGCCTCCGGACCCCTGCCCGAGTCCACCGAGCTGCCGGAACCGGCACAGTTCGACATCCTGCAGAGCTACAGTTCGCTGGGGAGGATTGTGCGCGTGCTGAACACGGCCACGCTGCACCAGCTCTTCACCTTCCTGGCCACGGTGGCTTACCGCAAGGCCTGCACCCAGCGCCGGGCCTCGGCCAAGGATCGGGCCGAGTGCGAGCCCATCAGCTACTCGGACTCCACCACCTACTTCAACGACTCGCTCTCCTGCTCCGACAACTCCGAGGAGGACGACAGCGAGAGCTACCTGGGCCACTGGTTCAAGGAGACCCTCTCCCCGGAGACCCACGACGACAATGCCAATACCTCCGCCCAAGAGCGCGGCGGCGGGGAGCAGAAGAGCTGCCTGGTCCCGAAGCTGGACGAGCCACACGAGTATCTGGATCTGGCGGCGGACATATTCTGCTTCCTGGACGAGTTTCTGGCCAACAAGCACGCCTACATGCAGCGCTACGTGAAGGCGGGCGTCAGCGACCAGCAGATGCTGCTCATGGCCAACATAATCAAGGACTTTGACAGGGATGTGATGCGCAGCGACAGCGATCAGGCCTCGGGCAGTGCTCCGCCGGCCAATGCCGCAGCAGGCTCCTCGGCAGCAGCCACCTCCAAGTGGCAGGCAGCCATGATCCGCTTCTCGGGCTCTGCCGGGCGCTACATCCACAACCTGATCTCCACCTCGCTGCTGTCCGAGCAGCTGCAGTCCAACCTGCTGCAGCACCTGGCCATCTCGCCCTGGTCCACGGACACCAGCACCTGGCCCCTGCAGGTCTACCCCAGCACGCTCTCCGTGCTCGTGCAGATCCTGCTGCTGAAGCCCACGCAGGAGAAGGAGGCCGCCTGCCTGTCCGTGTGGCACCGCCTCATCAACACCCTGGTCGAGGGCGTCTGCAACTGGTCTGCCGCCAGCGACACCGACTACGAGGATCTGAACATCGAGCATGCCCAGCTGCTCCTCTTCCTGTTCCACTCGCTTAACCTGATGCAGAAGAAGTCCATTCTGCTGCTGACCGCCGGCGGAGTCATACGCTGCGCCGAGGTCTGCCGCGGCATCAGCGGGGACCGGCCCGTGAGGAACAGCCAGATGATGCTGCTGTCGCGGCTGCTGCTCTTCCTGGAGTACCTCATGAAGCACCTGTACAACGCCCCGCCCGAGCTTCTCGACCAGGTGCGCTGGAACCTGTTCAGCGTGAGCAGCATGCCGGGCACCCAGAAGATCACGGATCTGCTGAACAGCCGCACTAAGCTCAACTCGTACTTCCGCCAGGACATCGAGGAGAAGTTCCGCAAGTCGGCGGGGGAGTATGGCTCAGGTAGGTCTTGAATATCTTATAGCCTTGTTCCACTGCTACATTCAGCTCCATTCTCGAAAATGGTCCATCATTTTACATGGGGAAAAATGGTCCGTCCGAAGGTTTCTATACATACTAAAAAAAATACTGAAAAATATCGATTATTAGGCGATATTTATTGTGTTCCTTCCCTAAATATCAATTAATAAGCGATATTTTGTAAGGTCCTTCCCTAAACCTGCTAACCCTTCCCTAATTTCTTATTGTTTTTGAAATTATGAATACTTTTTACCAAAAGAGGATCCGTTCCTATACATACTAAAAAAATATCGATAATATCCTTCCCTAAACCTTCTAACCCTTCCCTAATTTCTTATTGTTCTTGAAATTATGCATATTTTTGCAAAAAGATGAATGAAAACAAGATCCAGCGCAGCATTCTGTTGTCGCCAATCTGCCTGCCAATATTCGCCCCCTTAGCTTTGAAAAAAAATACCGAAAAATATTGATTATTAAGCGATATTTCGTAAGTTCCTTTCCTAAACCTTTCAACTCTTTCCTAAATTATGAATATTTTTGACAAAAAGAGGATCCGTTCCTATAAATACCAATAAATATCAATTATTAAGCGATATTTCGTAAGTTCCTTCCCTAAACCTGCTAACCCTTCCCTAATTTCTTATTGTTTTTGAAATTATGAATACTTTTTACCAAAAGAGGATCCGTTCCTATACATACTAAAAAAATATCGATAATATCCTTCCCTAAACCTTCTAACCCTTCCCTAATTTCTTATTGTTCTTGAAATTATGCATATTTTTGCAAAAAGATGAATGAAAACAAGATCCAGCGCAGCATTCTGTTGTCGCCAATCTGCCTGCCAATATTCGCCCCCTTAGCTTTGAAAAAAAATACCGAAAAATATTGATTATTAAGCGATATTTCGTAAGTTCCTTTCCTAAACCTTTCAACTCTTTCCTAAATTATGAATATTTTTGACAAAAAGAGGATCCGTTCCTATAAATACCAATAAATATCAATTATTAAGCGATATTTCGTAAGTTCCTTCCCTAAACCTGCTAACCCTTCCCTAATTTCTTATTGTTTTT
>VNJZ01009242.1:0-14070 GCA_008042795.1 Drosophila asahinai
AAGTGGCAAAATGAAGCCTTAAAAACAAAAATTAAATGAAAACTGCCATATTGGAGGAATGAATGCTGAATCCGGAGACATTGGACATGGAAAAGATCATAAATTCGATTAAAACACGTTTGCAGGATGTTTATGCTGCCAAAGGTGGCCATACAAAGTCTTAACATGCCATAAACTACAAAATAAGAAGACTTAAAGTTTTTGTCAAAACACTTTATTGACAGCATGAAAAATGAATATTATTTGTTTTTATTTTTTTTAAGAATGTTAACTAAATTAATTTTGGTTTTTTCTTCACTAATCAACTCTAAGATACCTATATATTCATAATAAAATTTGTATAATATTAAAATGCCCCTATAACTTACTTTTTTTTGCACAAAAACATGATAAGGTGTATTTTTTATCATTGTCAAAACACTTTCTTGACATACTGTATGTATACCCGTTACCCACTATCAAGGGATGCATCGCCTTTATAGCTTAGTATCAACCAAATTTATATATGTATATACATACAATTCTTCATACATACAATTCTTGATCATTGCATTTACCTATACACTTTACATTTTTATACAAAAAAATCGCTCCTATCGCGGCTAAATGATACAGTTGTCACATCTTAATGAAAATAAAATCGAAATTCAGAAATCGTATTTTTTTTTAAAACATCTTTGTTTTAATTTCTTTTCTATTAATTTCCCGATAGTTCCTATAGCATCTAAATGTGATACAGTCGTTCCGACGTATATGCTAATAAGAAAAAAAAAAACAAACTGGAAAGTATAATTCAAAAACTGAGGCAGGCGGCCATTGCTAAATTGCACTGTATAAAAGAAGGATTTTCGACACTACATAGTTTATTTAATATATATATATATATATATATATATATACACTCGTATATAGATCAGAATAAATAGGAGAGTTGAGTTTAAAAATTTGTAAGTATTTGTTAAGTAAGTTGTTGTTAAGTAAGTAAATTTGTTTATGAAGAAAATGTTTACAATTCCGCCTTTTTAATTAATTTGACCAGAAGTGTGCAACATTCAGAATAGTCTTATTTCTTTTGCAGATGGTATATATGCCGAAAAGGGCAAAATCGGACAATTATATCTCATAGCTGCTATAGGAACAATCGGGTCAAATTACCCGAAATTATGGCTATACATGAATATATATATATGAATTTTATTCAAATCGGATGACTGTATCTAAATTTAAATTTAAATTTAAATTTATTAGAACGTCTTTTAATTTTTGTATACCATAGATCTTAAAATATAATATAAAATATAATATCATACAGCTGCACAGTAACTAAATTACCTGTAAAAGCTTATAAATTCGTTGAAAATGCCACTATTTTTGCTTATTCCAAGAGTTGCAAGATCATAATGGATTTGGAAGCTGATTAATGATACCCATATTATAATTATAGTGAAAAACTTATTTAGTTTTAACCAGTCTTCCGTCTTACTGCCATTTTGACAGCCAACAGCTGTAATAACGCAGAGCCGCAAAGCTCGCACGCAAACAAAGCACTCGGAGTAAACAGACCAGATCGAGCACTTCAACAAGCAGCGACACTCAAACCGTGAATTCAAGGTCTAGGTCGAGCCTGAGGCCAGTGTAAGGGGGAATCGCTGACGGAAAGTCGTTGACAGTGCTTAAGATTTATTCATATAAAGGCCCAGTGTTCAGATGCGCTTAGTTTGGTTTTCTTTAGCTTAATGCGTATTTTATGATCGTTTTTATTGTTAAAGGGGTATTCTCTTAGTCTGCCGTTAATCGACAGCGATTTGTAGAAACAATGGCGCACATTGGTGGCAACTGACAGAATATTTAGGTGAGGCAATATTAATATACAATTGCGTTTCTTAGATATTGATAAAAAAGCAGCTCAGTTCAATAAATCTTGGCTAAGTAATTTAAGCTATGTGTAAGAGAAGCTGCAAATGAAGCAAACGTCTACATTTATTGAGTTGATATTTCAAACTAAATCTTTATTTCAAAGTCCGCGTTTACATAGCGGTCATGAGATTCTTAAATCTAGTCTTATCGCTAGACCAACGGATTTGTTTGTTTACTCCTAACATGGGAAATTCTTGGGTGCGATAGGAAGGACATAGCTATCCAGCACTTATCTTTGAAGATATTTTGCGTTTACATAGCGGTCATGAGATTCTTAAATCTAGTCTTATCGCTAGACGAACGGATTTGTTTGTTTACTCCTAACATGGGAAATTCTTGGGTGCGATAGGAAGGACATAGCTATCCAGCACTTATCTTTGAAGATATTTTGTGACCCACGCAGGGGTTTGTATTACATCTCAAGTGCATAGATTTGTGCTAGGCCAAAATGACCGCTATTTCGGGATACGCGCACATGCGCTCAAGCAGATCACAGCTGCATTGATTTGTATGAGATAAATACATACACTGAGGAGCAAAACTGTAACACCATTTTCGATTTCTTACTTCAACAGTCTGTATCTTGAGTTCTATAAATTAGATGCTGAAGATCTTAGTCTTATTTTGTTGGTGACTCATTTGACTATGTTTTCTGAAAATTTCAAACAATTTGATTGGCCGGAAGAAATATGGCAAAAAAAATGTGAAGAATGACAAATGTTACAGTTAGGCAGTAATAATTGCTTAGGTAAAAGAAAAACAAACTTAAAGTTCTACCATTTAAATGAAATTTAGAGGTTGTGTTACATTTTAAAAAGTTTCAAATAAAAAAAAAAGTGTCGATTAACTTTTTTGTTTTGATTTTAATACCAATGAAATTTCCAACAAAATGAGGTATTGACCATTAAAATTGGACAAAAGGAAGCAACGGGGCAGACTGATTAGTAAATAGAGTGGTTTACAATTTCTGTTTCTATGGAAATTTGTATGGATGCCTTGGCTAGCATTGGAGCGGTAGCATAGATAGCCTGCCCAGTGCTTTAAAAATATTGCACAAAAAGATGATAAAGGTGTTTAAGTGTCAAACTGTTCAGGTCTGCGGGAATGCATTCCATGTGTGTATATCTCAAGCGCCATAAAACTTTCAAGGCGTTTATCTAAAATCACTTTTTTTCAGCTGGCCGGATACATACATATATACCTCAATCAAATCATTACCGATCGATTTTTAATGTCGTCAGTAAATCCGAAATACTTATGACTATCGATCCCGTAGGATTTTTCCGATATTGTCCTGCTTTCTTTTAAACTTTTTTTTTAGTTTTGTTTATAATTATATATAATAATTAAAATTATGGACCGTAAATAATGATTATAAATGTTTTTTTTAACAAAAAAATCATCCGTTTGGGTCAGCAGAATAAACAAACGAAAAATACCAATCGGCTACTATTTGTATGATTTTTCCATATCCTCAATGATTTTGCACTTCACGAAACTTATACATTTTACTCATTTCTTATTTGATTTTTTTGCTCAAAATATCGTTTATAGTCCAATATCTTTTTCTTTATCAAGGGTTTCTTTGGAACAATTTATTCGCCACATTTTAAAGTGAACCTAGACGAATCCGAAACGCAATTTTTGCCTCGAAATATATGCAACAAAATGTATATTCATTCATTTAAAAAGTTTAGCTTAGATGGAAACTTATCGGCTCTATTTTACTAATTATTAATTATATTTCTGCATTACCTTATTCATATTTAGTTGGTTGTAAATAAACCCCTGGCCCTAATGATTACGCATAAATTGAATCGCAATAGGCACAAAGTCTAAACTCCTGCGTGCACTCGATCTTGAGAGACTCCATTGGCTTTTAGATACTTATTCGGTACCTTAGCGGCTCAACTCGTTTTGACTTGGCCAAACCACTTGTACAACGGCAAAGAAACTGACCACTTTATAGGCATATAAATTGTGGGCAGAAAAAGCAAAGAGCACGACTGGAGAACTTAGTGTTGTGTCAGTGGCGCATTAATACAGTCGTAAAAATAATGTCATGTTTGCTATGAAGCATTTGTGTCGTAAATTCCGCCGCTTCAGATGGCTTTGGGGCTTGACCTTTTCCTTCGACAGCCCGTGCCCCTGAGTATACATGTTATCCAAACGAATGCAATAATCTATTACCGGAGTCACTTGCTTTAGTTTATTAATGCCTTCATCAAGGACAGATTTTGAAAAATATTTGTGAAAAAAAACTTATTTATTTTACTAATGGTGAGCTTTCTCTAAAATAACGACCTAGCTTTTTACATTTTCCTCTAAGTATTAAGAAAGGATGATACCTCTAATTCATCCAAGTCTGCCAATGGTCTCCGCTGAACTTGGTAAGGGCTCGAAATAAAATATTTATAATCATATACTTTGTGCTTTTAGCAATTGCAACATTATTAAAAAATGGCGCCAGACAATCTATGTGGCATTACAAAACAAAAATGAACAACTTGTCTTGTATGGCCAATAACAACATTTATTAAAAGCATTTCGGAGTCTCCTCGATAGGTTGTTGCTGGTGATTACATATTTTAGCTGTCGCTGGTACACAAGTAGCTTGTGATTTTTGTTGTCGAAGTTGTTATCTTGGCGTAAGATGATTGATCATAAGGTATGCAATGACCAGGGGCGAGCCCAGGTAATCGCCGCTCGAGTGAAGACCAGATGCCAGGGGCGGTGTAAAAGGGACGTCTTGCAGGTACTGGGCCTGCTTCCTCAGCTGGTTGTCATTGATCAAAATTATATGCCGTTCTTCGTCCCGCTTTCTCTCTGGGCCATCTTTATTGATAACATTTATTATATAAAGCTTAAGCTAACCGTTGGCCTCAGCGAGTGATGTCTACATTAAGATAACCTTTAATTAATGTTTAATTGATGAAAATTAGGACAGAGGGTCACCAGCCTTGGCAAATGACAACGTTAAATAAATAAAATAAACTAAAGGGAAAAATAATTTGCAGTTGTGGTTTTAAATTAGGATATACCAGGTCGTTGATCAAATAACAAATTTTTATAAATAAGTATATACTAATGAGATATTGCAAAACAAAATGAGAAACTCGTCTTGTAAAGGCGATAAAACGGGAAATTATTTGTACAGATTAGCTGCATTAATTGATCATTCCGTTCTCAGATAATTTGTGTCCATGGTTGATTTGCTTAATTTTTAATAAATGAGCACATTAAATCGTCATTAAGTACACCGGCAGCTGCGCCCCCGGAATTATGAGTTACAAATTGCGCTAAACAATAAGCTCAAGGCCAAGTCCCGTTGACATCTCGACAAGGGACCACTCTTAGCTAGAGACTCAAGTTAAATTGTACAACTTGGCTGGAAAAAAAGAGTCGGAGCTATAGCACAGCAACTAAAAAAATGTCGGTGGGATTTTTGGTTAATTTAATTCTTTTGTGGGCGCGCTGGTACTGATGATTATCGCGGTGATTGCGTAAGCCTGCAGCGACTCAGTTTTGGCCAACGGAACTTGAGTAATACTTAAAGCGCTACTGAAAAATATGTAAATGATTCTGAACGTGTAAACCCACTAGAGTCATTAAGTTTTCACAGCTATCAAGATTATTCTTGCGTATTGTTTTGTTATAAAACTAAACATATATGTATACATTAGTACACATTAATTTGTATAAAATAATATACCGTTAAGTTGTCGTCACTCCACTGATTTCCGTTTAATGTATGTATCATAAAACCTATAAATTGTTTTGGGAAAATGATTAAACATTATTTACACCAAAATATGTTGACTTATTCGATTCAATATTCAGTAATTTTTTGGTCGGCCATGACCGTGGGTTCAGTACAACCATGGCCAGAAGCACCAGGAAGCGCCCCCCGATTTTTGACTTTTTCAATGAACATTAGACTCACCTGGTAATCTTATGTCAGCCTCTCCAGTCACAGCCACATCTTTAATAGTGCACTGAATGAAGAGTCACAGAGTCCGCTCCGGTGTGTCGTATTGCACAATGAAACTGCACATTTCTCGATTGCAATTAAAGCCAACCGCAAAAGCCATTGACAGCCAGCATTGGCCGTTTTAATGACCAGGTAGCAGCGCATTGACAGTCAAATGGCCCCATCCCTTGCAGTAATTTGATGCGCTCGTGCATGGAATACGAAAAGAGACCACAGCAAGATTTCTCGCTAGACAGGTACATAGGTAAATGCTGTGAATATAGGCGGGAGTGCATACGGTGTGAAACAATCAATTTTTTTTTAATTCACTGCTTTGGCACTCTCCTCTAACTGGACCCCTCGCTTTTTTCATTATCTTACAGGCCAACCGATGTTACGCACCTGACGTGTGCTGCCGCATGCCCTCAACTACGTTAACCGAGGACGGCTATATCTTTAACCTGCCGGAAAAAACTTTTCCGTTACCTACGAACCCTACCGTACCCGCCTTGCGCACCACCCAAGCGGCATATCGCCCGCAGCCCTATACTGCGGTCCCAACCACAAGGCCCACAAACGAGTATCTGCCGCCTCTCCAGACAACCCAGCGACCCAACTACCAGTTCCCACAAACCACCCGGCGTGCGGTCTACCAGCCGCCCCCTACCACTCCCCGCGCATTGACGCTCCCACCCCATACCCAACCTTCCTATCGTCCGCAGCCGACTCAGCCTCAGCAACGTCCCAAGACAACGCGCCGGCCTACCAACGAATATCTGCCTCCTGTGTCGGCCAACGAGATTCCACGATATGAGCCCGATCGGGTTCCCCAGCCCTCTAATGAGAAGCCCGTCTACCGCGGGGAAGACCAGCTATCGCCTCAAATTTTCCCAACCCCCCAGCCTGGCAATGTGCCCAAACATTATGCTAAATGTGCATCCGCACTCGTTTGTACTTCCGAAAATTACTGTAATGCCATTGGAGTACTCTCCGAGACTCCCGTCGAGTTGTCCCCTATGGAGGCTGCCTTCCGAGTGCCACTTACAGACTGCCTTCAGGCCGAGAATGGAGCGTCTGGAAAATGCTGCCGCGACCCCAACTATGTGGACCCTTGGCCTGTTAATCTAGCTGGAGTGTGCGCTACTAGAAACAAGCGGTAGGATTGTAATATACGGTTTTCTTTTTGGCACGCGGAGTAAAAATTATCATCCCCCACCCCTGTTCCTCTTTCGTAGCACAAAGCCAACTGGAGTCAAGGATCTAGACGCAAACTTTGCTGAGATCCCCTGGCAGGCCATGATCCTGCGCGAGTCAAGTAAAACACTGCTCTGCGGCGGCGCCATCATTGGAGATGAGTTTGTCTTAACCTCCGCCAGCTGCGTTAATGGGTAAATAATAATGAATAATATAAAAAGTTTATACCTAGGGGCAATGGTGTAACACAAATGCAATTTAGTCTACCAGTTAATGACATCCGCATCAAGGCCGGCGAGTGGGAGCTGGGTAGCACTAACGAGCCCCTGCCCTTCCAGCTGACCGGCGCCAAAACTATAGATGTCCACCCCTCGTATAATCCGACAACCAAAGCCAACGACCTGGCCATAATCCGCCTGGAGAAGCGACTGGAGTTCGCTACCCACATACAACCCATCTGCATCAGTGACGAAGATCCAAAACCATCTGAGCAGTGTGCTACATCCGGCTGGGGCAAGCAGGCGTTGTCAAGTAAGTTCTGACTTTCAAGGCCTAGAATTTTAAACTTACACTTCACTATAGTCCATGAAGAAGGCGCAATCATGCACGTGACTGACACATCGGCACAAGAGCGCAGCGACTGCAACGCCGATGGCAGCGGCGTGTGCAGCTCTACCAAGTTCGACGCCTGCCAGTTTGACGCGGGTAGTGCGCTAGCTTGTGGCAGCGGCTCCAACGTCCGCCTAAAGGGAATTTTCGCCAGTGAAAACTCCTGCGGTGAGGGTCAGACGGTACTCTTTGCCAAGCCCGATATCAAATGGATAAACACGGCATTTGCTGACAGAAACAAACCTCTCTTGTTGAAGCGTTTTTAAGTTATCCTGGACAACGAGGGAGGGAGATATTCGGACGACAAAGCAATTTGTCATTTGTAAGATGATGTAAATTAGTTGAACGTGAAACTATCAATATTTATTCCAACACCTCAAATAGAATGGTAGTTATGCCACAGTCATATTTGTGACGCAAAATGTAAAATACTTGATTTATAGTAAGCTTTATTTTCTTCAAATGACTTTTTTGGGGCAAATTATGTACCTCATCTACAATGATTTTGAGATTATATGAATATCACAGGTCAACATTACTTTAACATTATATTCATAATGGAAAAGTTTCAGATATGGATAACATTTTTTCAGGATAGTTAGCATGTTTTTGTTTGCCTACCTATGTATTTAGTTAAAACACCCTACAAAGTAAGTCTAAAAAGTATACACTTTTCAGGCATAATTACGATGCTACGCCTGCCATCTGCACTACCACATATCAGCTGTTACTCCCACAAATATATTAACTTTTATTTAAAAGCGTTTCCTATAACGTAAATCAAGTATCTATATGTTAATAATATAAACACATTTTGTATAGTATCTACATGTCTAAATTTAGTTTGTAATTTAATTAAATAAAAAAATTATTAAGATTTATCAATATTGGATATTTCTTCTCGATGTTTCGTTGTTTTGAATTTGTACATAATTGAAAAATTAGACGTTTCAAAACCAACCAAATCTATGCTCATATTTCTTATTAACTCGGTTTAAATAATAATTACATACTTGAGACCCGTCCCGGTTTTGCACGGGTCCATTAGAAACTAATTCTCTTCGTCGCTGAATCAAAATATTACCGGCCATATATGCTTGAAATTTCTTCCGTAGAGAAGCAGAATCAGTATCTTGTCAATACGCTATAATGATGACAAACAAAATCTTGATAATGACTAACTGTAATTAGCTGATTTTGATAATGTGTTCTCCCAGGGAGAATAGTCTTCCAAAAGCCCTAAAGCTTTGGATGCTGCTTGATGCACCTTGCATAGTTCTTAGGTGTGGAAAGGCTGTCCTGCCCTTTACTACATATAGCAATATTCTCATATAAAAGTATTCGCTGTTGTTGGGATAAATAACTTTATTAGGTGTATGCTGAAAGTGGCTTGATCGCCAACGCTACTAGTATGGGCATCAAACATTTTCAAGAGGCCGATTATAGCAAACGAACCTTCGATTATCAATATATTTTTTTCGGAGAGTGGCAGTTTGCCAACCTAGTACTGGAGATCGTTAACGATATTAGGGATTTAAAACGATGCTCGCCGACGACTCTTCCTTGAATAATACTTACGATCTGTAAAAAGCTGCCTTCTTTCTCAATGTTCAGTTATCTTAGACAACCGTGCCTGAATAGTACGTATTCGATTTACTTGTAACAAAATATTTATATTTATATTATTTAAACACATAAAGTGATTACTTACGACATAACATTGAAGACCGCTAATTATCATTGCTCCTCCAATATTAAATGCATGAATCTGAAATTCTGAATATGAACCATCCTGCAATCCATATGAACACACACAAAAAAAATGTATTTAGTCGTTTAGGAGGAGTATACTTTTCAAACTCGTACACGATGAAATATATGTATATACTAGCAATCCCAAAGCGGCTTCGCCCACTGTATATAATAATATGTATATAATAATATACCCTAAGGAAAGCGTATAACTTTGGTCAGATGTTTATATTCCTTATTGACTTAAATCAAATAATTATATTTTATTTTTATTTTTTCCATTAATTTTCCGATCATTCCTATGACAGCTATTAGATTTAGAGGTCCGATTCCAGCCGTTCCAAAATATATATATAAACTGCAATAGGAAGAAGTCTATCTGCAAAGTTTCATTCAGATAGCTTAACAAGTGAGAGACTAGTTTACGTAGCAACGGAAAGACAGACGGGCTGACAGACGGACAGACAGACGAAACGACGGAAATCGGCACGGCTGGTGATACTGATCAAGAATATATACACTATATGGGGACAAAATTATTCTGGAAAAAATTATAATACCCCGCAGGGGTAAAAAAATGTATCCTCCTTTAGTTTACTTTTCCAATTACACTACTTTACACTCAAAATCCTCCAAGACTGTTGATACGAAATTCTGGTAGTGTTGACACCCCAGATCCCGAAAATGGCTTTAATTTTTTTTCTATGGATACGTTTTTTTAAAAGATTTTTTAAAGTTTTGCACAAAAAAAATCAGCTTATTTTACGTTTATTATTTCATAGCTCGAGTTGTAGCCAACCAATTTACCCGTCGAATGTTTTATTTTACAGGTAATGAGCTAACCTTTCGATTTAAAAACACTTTATGTATATTGGATAAGTACTTGTGCTATAGCTCTATAAACTTGAAAAAAGTGGAAATTTCAATCCGTTAACTCAAATGTTATCCTCAAAACTCGAAAGAAATCCGTTGGAAAATCAAAACGTGTTTTTTTATAGCCCAAAGTACCAAACAGGCATACAACCCCAGAAATCCGTTGAAGAATAGATTTATCGTGCATTTTCAAAGTTAAGGAAAATGAGAAATAAAAAAAAAAAAATGGGCGGATGTCTACTAGATCAAAAGTACAGTGTTGGACAACGTCTTTAGGCCTGTTAACTTTGCTAGATGTGATGATCAGTCGGATTTAGCTATGAAAGAAAAGCTAACTTTTGTTAAATAAACAAAAATTTATAAAATTGAGTTGAAGTAAGATCAAATAAAAACACCTCTTAACGAGGTGAGATTAAAGTGACGATGGCACATTCAACTCAAAAAATTTCTGATACCAAATTTTGTGACGATTAATAGTTATTTAAACAAAAATATTTAAAAGTAAGTTTTTAATTAGTTTCAAAATATTCACTTGGCTGAACAATTTTTAAAGGCAAAACAGGCAGCGCGCCGATTTTGAAACAAATTAAAAACTTTTTAAATATTTTTGTACCCATAGGGTACAAGGGTATTATAAGTTAGTGCCAACCGAGAATGTAAGTAACAGGCAGAAGGAGGCATCTCCGACCCTATAAAGTATATATATTCTTGATCAGCGTCACCAGCCGAGTAGATTTAGCCATGACCGTCTGTCCGTCTGTCCGTCCGTGTGAAACAACAGATCTCAGAGACTATACGAGCTAGAGTTACCAAATTTGGTGACTACATTGGAATCTGTTGCACGCAGATCAAGTTTGTTTTAAATTTTTGGTCACGCCCTCAAAAATCATAAAAAACGTTAAACAAGCTATACTCGTTATTTTCGGATTAAAGTTTATAGATACAATAAATGAATAAAATAGAGCGGGCGCTTCCTGAAAATTTCAGTAAAATCGGATAATAAACATGGGAGATATTAGCAATAAGGTTAGAATTTTAACACACCGCCCTAAGGCACTGCTGTTGCAAGCTGTAGCCGACAGGTGACGCATTCGAGCCTTGGCCGTGCGATATAATGGCGCCAATGTATGTATGTACAATGTAGTGTATGTAAATTTTTTAATTGCCTTTTAGTGTGAAGCGCAAACGTTTAGGTACCGGGTATCTCACAGTCGAGCACAGTCGACTGTAGCTTTCTTACTTGTTTTTCTATGGATACTTTTTTTTTAAGATTTATTAAAATTTTGCACAAAAAAAATCAGCTTATTTTACGTTTATCATTTCATAGCTCGAGTTGTAGCCAACCAATTTACGCGTCGAGTATTTTATTTTACAGGTAATGAACTAACCTTTTGATTTTAAAACATATGTATATTGGATAAGTACTTTGTGTGATAAAGCTCTATAAACTTGAAAAAAGTGGAAATTTCAATCCGTTAACTCAAATGTTATCCTCAAAACTCGAAAGAAATCCGTTGGAAAATCAAAACGTGTTTTTTTATAAAGTATATAGCCCAAAGTACCAAACAGGCATACAACCCCAGAAATCCGTTGAAGAATAGATTTATCGTGCATTTTCAAAGTTAAGGAAAATGAGAAATTAAAAAAAAAAAATGGGCGGATGTCTACTAGATCAAAAGTACAGTGTAGGCCTGTTAACTTTGCTAGATGTGATGATCAGTCGGATTTAGCTATGAAAGAAAAGCTAACTTTTGTTAAATAAACAAAATTTAACAAAATTAACAAAATATGTTTGGATCATTTAAGCAGGTCAATTTTTTCGATGTATCCATTGCAAATATTCAATATCGAATAAAAAAAAAATAGCAAATTTGGCAGAATATAAAACTTAAGGATTCCCGCTGCCCTTGAAATAAAAAAAAACCAATTTCCCAATTTATTGAATAGGTTAAAATCCTGACCACATCTCAATTAAAAATCGGGAGTCATATCGATTTAAAGGGGGCGCTCTTGTACAGAATACTCCTGCAATATTTTTTCTGCAGAAAAAAAAGTTTGTTTTTAGACCACGTTTTATGGCCGCGAGGCCACATAACCCCTTAATGGTACCAATGACCCAAATCAAATATAAAGGCAAATATTTAATTTTTATCTTACTTCAACTACCACCATAGTCTTCTTTCTAATAAGTATAAAAAAAAAAAACGAACCCAGATTTTTCCGGATCCCCCGATCGAGAGTCACACTTTAACCATCTACGCCAAGGTCTCGTATAGTTGCATAATGTTTTACCGCTGCACAGTGGGTCCATTTGAGTTTTTGCGTTGCAAAAATCATAACTTTTGAACCAAGTAAGATAATTGAGTAATTTAAATGGCAATTGATAGATAATTGTTAAAACTATTAAAAACGTTTTTTAACAAGGTGCTACGTTTTTTTTATGGTTTCTTATCATTTATTAAAATAAAAATTTGTGAATATCCAGAGAAATCACGTTTATTTTAGAAAGAAACATTTTATTTTTACTTTTGAGATTTTTTTTATACTTATTTATATTGTTTTTAATTAAAAAAAAAAAGTTTGACAAATAAAAAATATATTTATATATTTTATTTTGTAATTTTTGGTTTTGTTCCAGCAGGCGTACGTTTATCAGGGATTTTAAACCAGGGCTGCACGAAATACAACTTCTGGAATAGTGTTTTTCTAACGTTTTTTGCTTCGAGGTGTATGGGGGCTGCAGACAGCTGCAGCAAAACTCTATTGAATTCGATTATAAAATATTTAAAGAATTTTTTACAAAAATGTGGAAAATGTACAAAAATTTACAATTTTGTTATTTTCTATCAAAGTTGAAAAATAGTGCAAATATGGACAGTTAGTAAGAAATTAAGGTAATTCTCTATTAACGGAGCCCCTTCCAAAAAAAAAAAAAAAAACATAGATAGGGGGTACTTCAACTAGCATTTGGGTATCAAAATTATGTTGGGGACGCTCTTACACTCCACAATAATTCTTTAAAGTTTTGCCTAATTCCCATACAAAATGTGCTTGGAAACCGTTGCTACGCAAACACGCGCACAATGACAAGCGCCTGTCTGTGTGATCGGTACATTGGTCAGTAAAGCTTAAAATGTTTGTCAAATTGTGCTTAGCTTAAATACTATATATGTCGAAACTTTGCACACTTTGAATACATTTATGCGTGAAATATAAATAAAACAAACATTTTACAACGTAAAATACTTATTAATTAACGACTATTTAATATTAAGCCGTACATTTAGTCGCAATTCATTTTTGAAGTTTAACCTTAATTTTTTAAGACATTCCCGGATTATCCTAAGCGGCTGCATCAAATTTTCAAGGCCATTGGAAAACTTTATGATTCTTAGAAAAAGAATATTATACAAATGGACTTAAAGTTTGATGAGGTAAAAGAAGAGTATTGTTATGAACATTAGGTAAAAGAGAACGCAAAGTAGCGCC
Organism: Drosophila asahinai; assembly: GCA_008042795.1. Classification (NCBI taxonomy): domain Eukaryota; kingdom Metazoa; phylum Arthropoda; class Insecta; order Diptera; family Drosophilidae; genus Drosophila; species Drosophila asahinai. Next base: position 13,805 of record VNJZ01009242.1, read on the forward strand.
GTAGGCGAGAAATTTATTTGAAAAAAATACCTAAAAATACTTATAATTGGTTTAGTAATTAATTATTGTTTGTTTTGATTAACGAAAATAAGGACATGGAAGGTCCTTTATAATTTGATATATAATATAATCTTAATATTGAAATAAAAAAAAAAATAAAAAAATGTTATTTATATTTCACGCATAAGTGTATTTAAAGTGTGAAAAGTGTCCACAATATATGTAGACACAGTATTTACGCTAAGCACAATTTGACAAAAATTTTA
>VNJZ01009259.1:0-70874 GCA_008042795.1 Drosophila asahinai
GAGCTATCGGGCTGAAATTTTCAGCATAGTCTTATTTCTTTAGCACGCAGTATATATGTCGGAACGACCGAAATCGGACTACTATATCCTATAGCTGCCATAGGAATGATGGCGAAATTAATGTAAAAAAAATTTTAACTTCTCTGTTTTTCAACGAATTTCTATAAATTTTCAGACATAGCAGTTATTTATGGTTCTAGAATTACGGTTTTAATTTCATTAAGATCGGACCACTATATCATATAGCTGCCATAGAAGCGATCGGTCGATTTATATGAAAATGTAAAATTCTACATGTAAAATGTAAAATTTACAAAATTCTATATTTTTTCAACATTACTAAAATGGTTCGATTTTCAATAATCCAATTGCAGACTGCAAGGGTATACCAACTTCGGTTTACCGAAGTTAGCTTTCTTTCTCGTTTAAAATCAAATATCAATCAAAGAGGAAGCAGAGTCTTTGAATTTGATTTAAAACAAAGCCTTAGCCCAAAATGAGCTAGAAAATAGTTGGAATAAGCTCGAAGGCCATTATAAACTGATTACAAAACCTTATCCACCTGTCAACCGAGCGGGACAAGAGCAAAATTAGTAAGCTTGAGTGACCAAAGTTATATCCTGCAGCTGACACTATTATTAACCATCGAGGAGCAACAACAATAATGGCAGTACCGAGAATATTTGAAATTTAATTGAACGTGCAGCCAGGCATCTCTCCTCGGCCGCCCTGCCTCACTCTGACCCTGACTGTAAACGACATTTGAAGGCAGCCTGGCATAACTAATTGAATGCATAATTTACAATTAAGTACGTAAGCTACTTTAATATTTATGTCTATAAATGCACAGAGAACGTACAGCCAGTCCCCGCTCTAATTCCGCACTCAGCCCACCGCCCACCGCCCCCTGTCTACCGCTCACCTCCCGACTTTGGCCATTATCGACCATCACTTGTGCCAACTGCAATAAATGTCAATTATTCATGAATTTTCAATAACTTGGGACGAGGCAAAATAGAAAAGTTTCTTTACGTCTCTGTGCTCTCCCATATTTCTCTACGTCTGCCATCACTGGCGGAGCCGGGGAAAACTTTTTAATAATATGTAAATATGGCCAAGAGAGAAAGACAAAGATAGTTGGAGCGGTGCGAGGAAAGCTAGACATCGACATCGACGGGCGTTAACTAAGGAGCACATAAAATGTGATGCCAAACAATATGAAAAGGGAATCGCTCGAGCGGCAACCGGCGCGGTAAGGACAGGGGCAAGGACAGGGACAGGGACTGGGACTCAAAGCAAACAAGTTTGCCTTCAAAAGCAACGAACGTGCTCGCCAGGCATAGGTTTAATGGTGAATAATTAACAGTTATTAATAATGACAAAAGCAGCTGCCGCCAATGCCATCGAAAGCAGCTTACAAAATGTATAGCATACTTTTTGGTGCTGGTGCTGCCATGCGCACTCGTAATTTCTGCACAAAATGTTGTGAGCTTTTTGATTTAAAATTCACCGCCAATAATAATAAAAATAAATCATTCGCCCCGTCAGCCAACCGCTGTTCCCGCGTCCTGCATCCCCCGTGTCCGCCGGGTCCGCCGTGTCCCCCATGCCGTATACGCAATGTTAGTTGACTTTGTTTCGAAGCGAGTGCGGTGGGAAAACTTTTTGCGCTGTGACTCCTGCTTAATAATTTGCCATAATTTATGAGAGTCGAGCTCAGCTCGTCGTCTTTATTATTGGATTTCTTCCACCCGACCCGGATCCGGATCCGGACCCGGACTCGCACCCGGACCCGAGTGCCACCCAGACAATTTAAACTTTATGCCAAAACGTTTTTGAATGCTTAATTAGTTGGTGGAAAATAACATCCGAGGCTCCCAGCGAGCGATAGTTGAGGGAGGTCGAGTCACCGATTGCCAAATTGGCTTTCTGAGGGATTTGGGGACTAACGATTTAATTTGTTTGCCATTGGTGTACTCAGAAAACATATTTCATTTAATTTGCTTTATTAAATTTAATGCGAAATTTAGGCAGACTCGGCTTTTAAGAGCTTGGAGATAATACCTTCAAAGAAAGCTAGAGAACTAAACATATTTATGTATATTTATTTATTGTAATTTGAAATAAGAGATTCTCTCTAGAATGTTGCTATTTTCAGACTTCATTCATTGGTGTGACGCACCAAGGTCTGATAAATTTTCTTTAGGCACAACAAAGCTCCAAATGGAGCAGCGGATCTGCTTGCACAGAACCTTTTCACCTTTCAAATGGCGAAGGCAGCAACAACTGTGCCTACATTAAACTCAATAAAATAAATGTGCAGCCATAAATTATACAAAGTGCGCCAGTCACACACACGTATAGAGTGTATAGCCGACCGTGCAAAATCGACAAGTGCCACAATTTTTTATGCCAAATAATCCTTTGCCTTGCTCGTCGCTCATTGATGAATTATAGCAAATTAATTTTACACCGAAAAGTGACAGGGAATAGGCCCGGGGAAGCGCTCCCTGCCAGCCATCGGCAGGCAAACTGGCCTTATCAGAGCATTTGCATGGCTGGCGTTGCCTAGGCAAACAGTTTAACCATATCAAATTCAAATTCGCATAAATTTCCAAGTCTGAACGAGCGCGAAAAAATCGATTCCCCGCAGGAAGAACCGGGAGCTGCTCCATTTTTGAGGGAGCCAGCACTTCCTTCGCTCCCCTTAGGATGGATGAGTGCTGGCCACCCCGCTGCGGACGAACTCTAACCAAAGTCAAATCGATTATTATTTTATCGTCTACACTGAGGGGTTGCACGCCTGTCACCAGTCCGTGCCGGGGTTGTAAAATAAATTTAAATGTACCGACAAAATGGTAAAAAATTGAATATTTCACGTATTTACTTCGCCGTCCTCCGCCTTCGTTTTTAACTAAAAGTTGAACGTCAAAATGGTACGTGACTGTTGATTGTTGAAACTGTTGCTTTTTCTGTAACTGTTTCTGTTGCTGTTTCTGTTTCCTGTTGAGTGGGTTGAGTCAATAAAATGAGTTTGGTTAGAAATTTCTCAAAAGGTCGTGACCGATGATAACTTCTGGACGAATGTTTTGGCAAGTGTGGCTTTTGATATTTATATTTCAGGGGGAAAGTAGGGAAAATAAAAAACTTGGATGCAAATCTACAAAGCTACAAGGTAAGATGACCCGTAATCCCATTTTGTTTTAAAGTTTGGCTAAAAAATATGTAAGCTAAGTTTCAAAAAAGTTATGTAAATTGTTTTTATTTCTTTGTAATTTCTTACGAATTTTTTTTTATTTTTCAATAAAAGTTAAAAAAATAAATTAACATTCACATGGACGGTTAGGCAACTTAAAATGTAGCTTCTATACTAGCTACACTTCTTAGAGGAATAGTTTGAAAGGGTTAAGTCTGGTCTAGGCTAACGCTTACTTACAACGCTTAATTACAATACCGCACGTAACGTTAAAATATCTATCGTTATTTTCAAAAGAAATTCCGTAAATTTTTATTTAATTTATTTGTCTTTGTTTACTTTACGTATTATCTTTATAGGTACGATATATTAAACACAATATCGATTTATTGCACATATATCGCAATGTAAAAATATCGATTTATGTATCGGCCTTTTACCTCAAATATCGATACAGTTAGGATATATGATATTTTCTGATATCCCTAATTTTAGATAAACAATAACGTCCTGACGTCCTGACAGGGCAATAAGCAAATAAAACGAACATATTACTTAAATTATGATTTCCAAAGCCGCGGGGCCAGCTCCCGATGCCGCCGACGAGGACGAGCTGCTCCTGGCCCTGCAGCTGCTGCTACTGCCACTGCTGGAGCAATATAAAAGGGCCAAAATCACAATTTTAAAAATAATGGACAATCTATCTCCATTCCCTGCTCGTCCATGACCAGTGGTAACCTATTGGGATCCTCTTCTTAGTTTGCTGCCAACCCAAAATGCTGCTGCTTCAGAGCATTCGAGGAATACATGAGAGCTGCCCGTCCTCTGGAAGTGGCAACGGGAATGGAAATGGCCCGGGACGACTGGGAAAGCAGCCGCCGCCCTAGATACGCATAAGCACGAGTTCCGTGGAGAACTCATGGATAGAGATCATGGCGCGGCGTCTTAAGCGCCAATTTCGTGTCGTCGTGGACGCGGATGTGCCCAACGACGACAATGGGCAGGGCGACACTTCGCAGGTGTTCTACGACTACAATGCGGAGAGACCCACTAGCGGCCAACTGGACAAGGAGGTGAAGCAGCAGACGGAAGAGACCAGACACACAAAGATGCCCTCGGGTCAACACTCCGCAGCTGGATCTGAAGCATAATTTAAGTAATTTGTTCGTTTGGCCTCGTTTAATTTGAATTGAAAACGAACACAGCAGACAGTATGGCCGTTTCGTATGGATTTTCGGTGAACCTCATAAAACCGGTCATACTAGAAATATGAAACCCTTTTAGCTAGCTGAGGACTTAGCGCTGGTGAGAACTAGGCTTTAACTTAAATTCTTAAAAAAAAAACCCTTATATCTAATGAAAGAAAGAGTTTTTTTTTATAGATTACTGACTTTATTTGTTATTTGAACAATCCTAAAATCGCATCAACTTATTTCTTGCTGCGCCTATTTACACAGAGCCCGAGTTGATGCGAATCCAGTAGGCGTACTCTGTCTAACTAGTCGACATTTAACTTTATAAGGCCCAGTTTCCACTACAGTTGCTTTTGCCAATTCTGCTTTTTGGCCAAAAAGTAACTTTCCCTGTGTATAGGAATCTAGTGGTGACAAAAATTATAAAAAAGTTGCTTTTTTATTAAATTTTTTTTTTTTTAAATAGAGCAAGTGGTATTTTAATCAATCTTTATGAAATGGCTGAAATAAATGATGTCTTTTATATTATTAGGAACTACCTATTTATGTCTCACACACTCGTTAAGGGTCTCGCCACATGATATAGTGTACTGTACCAGAGACAATGCTGTCAGAATCACCGTTAAGATATAGTCAAAGGCGAACTCGCGGTCACAGATGTTGTCCAAGAGCATGACATTCTGGAGCGGCTTCAGTTTCTGGTGCAGGATCAGTGATGTATGCTGCGCAAATGGGAGCCATTAGGAAATTTTCGGCCTTTATCAAGTGGTTGGACTGACCTCATTGTCGAGGACCATCACGGCCAGTAGTCGCGCATGGGTCTTTCTCATGTACAGGCCGTGAATGATCACTATCTGCTGCTGCAGGACCAACTCGGCATCGCGGAGCCGATCAGTGCACATCCCCAAGATCAGTACATACAGGATGGGAATCAAAACCGGACCCAGGCACCCGTCCGCAATGATGTAGATCTTGTTCTCCAACTCGTCCTCGCCAAAGAGACTGCACTCGATCAGCAGCTCCATGTTAAAAATGCAGGTGAAGATCATCAGGTAAATGGAATTCGGCAGCCAGGACAGGCTGCGGATGACGAACTTGTGCAGATTGTTGATGCGAAGGTGCAGCTTGAACAGCAGAGTCAAGTTGCGGTGGTGGCGTCCGGCGATGTCCTGCCGCTCCCCATGGTCCTCGATGAAGCGCTGCAGGAACCTGGTAATGCTGCGGTACCAGTTGAGCAGGAGCAGCTGGTAGACAAAGTAGCCCAGAAAGCAGTACTCCAGCAGCACCCAGTAAAGCAGGGAGAGCAGCAGGAAGTAGGACTTGTCCCACAGTGAATCCAGCAGTATGTAGAGCATCCACAGCTTACACAAGTACACTCCCAGCAGGACCGAGTCGCAGCTGTAGATCATGCCGAAGCTTCGCTCTATCACCCTGGTGATGTGCAGGATCTCGTTGACCGCGTGTCGGACATACCGGCGATCCTGTTTGAGGTGCAGGAAGATCACTAAGCGCCGCAGCACGTTTATCCCTATTCCTTGCATGAAGAGGCCCATCACAAAGTGCTGGGCTTGGCTGCTGTCCACCAGTCTGACGTGGATGTATATGCTCACTGCCATTACAAAGTAAATCATGTACTGGCTGGCCAGCAGCAGTAGCTTGATGGCCACCACTATCTTGGACAATGCGAGATTGTACCGGGTCTCCTCCACACGATTTGTTTTCTCATTGTACTTCAGCTTGAAGAAGTGACAGCCCCAGGCAATTCCGTAGATCATCCAGGCAGTGCCCTTGAAGAACAAACGGTGTCCAGTCTGGGTAGGACTTTCTCGGCTCACGTACTCCTTCTTCCGCATCGTTCCAAACGTAAATGACTCGACCTTTGGTCGATTCGGCTTTTGGTATAGCCAGTTAATCGCATAGAAATTAGGTAATTATCACATGACATTTATATGGGAAAATAGCCGACTGCATGGAATATAAGATTCCCTGTAGTCAATTGTTTCGAGATAGTTTCAGCATGATATGTCCTATTGAATTTTTGATTACCATTTTATAAGTAAATAAAAATATAAAGACCAAATAAAGTTGTTTTCTTTTACGTCTGGATTTAAATTCTATTTAACTTGAATCCCTGTTCCAGACATATCCAACAATGTAATATACTCACAACATATACACTTCCGTGTTAGTAATGTATGGATACTACTAATAGGTTTCCATTGTGGAACACTTTCTATTAATTTCTGAAATTTTAGCTTACTGTATTAGTGAATATCGATCGAAATAAGTGTATAATATTCGTTTATTTTCTCGACCTAATAATGGAAAACAAGCTAAACAGTTTCCAGTATCGTTTCCCTTCTATACAAATCTAAGATGTACGTGTATCTAACAAATTGAAATACTCGAAAACTTTATTAATAAAACTACCTCTGAATTAGAGATGTTTACTATGTCAGGTTAGTTTTGCGTTTCCAATCTCAATTTAATTTTTTCAGAGCCCTTTCACAAAATAACTAGGATAACTACATGCACCGCGTTGGGTGAGCTAGGCTTTCCAAAGGAATACGCGGAGGAAACTGCAGAGCAAATGAGCTGCGCATGGAACCCGATACTGGATTAAAAGTTGAATGCACCCGCCCAGACGGACCCAGCGACGGGCAGACAGACAGATGGAATCGCGAGGAGCATCGCATCCCGTGAACGCCGCCCCGCCGGAAAATACAACTCTGCAGCGCATATGGAAAAATGAGAGCTGAGCCGTTGCCGAGGCAACGAATCCTACAACTTCACACACCCGTGCCGCCCTGCTGGAACTGCTGGAAATCTCCGCCAGGCCATTCATCTAAGCCAGAAGCATCATTACGCACGTCGCGGAAAATTGTAAATATTTTCCCATGGCGGCTGGCTGGCTTGCACTTATATATATGAATGTGCGGTGGCAAAATTCTACTCAAAATGCTCATGTTGCAATGAATTGAAAAATGTTAATGAATCCCACTCGTACACTCTTCGAAAAGCTTTGACCTGAGTTTGCCTTTGACGCGGATACCCGATTTGGGGATGGCATACAAGGGACATATGGTCAGCCCTACTGCAGTAGAATTTTGACATTAATTAGAATGAACCCGAGGGTTAAGGCCATTGAAAACCAGGCGTAAAAAAGCCATTTACACTATTGTTATTATTAAAAAATTATTTAAATAAAGAGTGGCTTTTTTAAAAGTCTGTGTGCGAAGGTTTGCAGACTCTCTGTAATCTTTTCAAATTCTACTTTTAAGTTCTGTGTCCTCAACTGCTTCCCGTAACAGTTTTTAATACGTTTTTCGGGTCTATTTTGAATATTTTTGAAGCTCCCGGACCCTTGCAGTGACAGCTGTTTTGCGAAGCAGAGTCTGAATTGCAGCGCTGACACCCTAAGCGCCTTTGGCCGCCACCGCCCCCGGAGCTAGGGACTCCATTCAGTGCCCCCCACTAAATGGAATATGCTGTTTGGTGGTGTGTTTCGGGATTGGTGATTAAACACCCTCCCACTTGGCACCCCTTCACCGATGCTTTTTGTCCTGGGTTAGCCTCCATTCAGTTACAGATCCTCTTTGAATTTGCACGGGACCATCTTTTCACGGCTTCCTTCCGCGCGCTGCATGGAAATGCTTTCCGCAATTATAGCGAGCTCTCCAATAAAAATCCCTCAAATGGGGTTGACGCCGGCGCGGGTCTGTTCCTGAAATGCTGTAAGCACTGTTCAAGTGGTTGTGTCGCAAGCGCTTGTGGCTTTGCCTCAACTAGACAATGCCGAGCGAGAGGCTGAGAAACAATGACAACTTGAATGGAGCCTGCAACGTCGCCAAATTGTGGGTTTTGGTCTGATAACTGCTAATATCTCGTCAGGGTAATTGTTTTCAAAAACCCTACAACACATAAATATGGGAAGAGTACTTGCTGTACAAATGAACTAAACGTTAATTCGAAAGTTTGAAAAGTTTAAAATTTCCTGGCACAAAAATGGGAAGGTGAAAGTTGGGTCTTTAAGACACTCAAATGCGAGCAGAGTTCGTACATTAGGCTTAACGTATACTATAAATATACAATATATATATTATAAGTTTCATAAACTTTCCGTTCCGCTCCAAAAAACAAACGAAAATAAACTTAAAAGAGGGGTCTCTGCTTTGGCTTGTGATTCCGCTTAATTGTACAGGGAACAAATGCATTGCTCTCAGAGTGCAGCTAAAAAACTCTCTCTTTCGCTACAGAACGGAACTTAAAGGAGATTGTTGCTGCTTTTCTTGTACATTGCAGATAAGACGTGAAAGAGGGAAGGAGAAAGCGAACTTTTAGATACAACCTACTGCGAGCTCTGATTGCGAGAGAAACCAGGTCTGACAAATAAATAAAATCAGGCTAAAAAAATATAATAAATTATGTTTATATATTTGTACGATTTCCGGTATTCAATAAGTCTGAACACTTTCTTTCCCTTGGAACTGCCTCTTTTTTTTAAGATTTATTCTTAGAGGTATGCCTGATCCTTAAATTTACTATTTTATCCTTTGTTCTTTAAAAGCAAAGACCCAATTAGCTTTAACTACACAGTCTCAGGTGTACGTTCGCTACATCTTAGCCTGGTGCTGTTGACTTTCCCGTAAATATATGAGTACTGGTACAACACCCAAAGTGAACTCAATAGCGCCGCGGGGCGAAATTCAAATCATGCCATGACCTTAAACATTCCGCTCCCACCGGTCGCCGGGGCAGACCGAAAGCAACAGCCAATATTTTATATAAAATTGTGCAAAAAATAGCTGCGAGCTGTTTGAGAAAAATCAACACAGAGCCGAAAAGAAGAAAATTTTCCCAAAAAGAAACGATATGGTTTATTAAATATTTTGAGCCCCGGGCGCAGTTCAGCGCAAACACACTCGCATTAATGCGTGAAGTGCCGGGTGGCGGTTGTGTGTGGAACGGGGGGAGTTGAATTTAAGGCCATGGCATCAGCGAGAGAAATGTGCCAATAACTTTATGGGGGAACTGAGATCCCGTTCCTCCTCTACGCATTGAGTTGCTGACGTCGCCGTGTCCTTGTTGTCAGGAGCCAATAGCCGATGTCTTGGTTTCGCTGAAGCAGCAGGTCGTTCCCATCCTCCACATCCATATCCAGGTCGATGTCGTCCTCCGATGTCGTCCTTAGCTCAATGGGCTGGACTCCTAGGCACACGGCCACCTTGTAGACGATAAACGTGAGCAGACTCATCATCCAGCCGCACACGGCGCCAAAGGCAAGGCACGTGGCCGCCTTGATCAGTATGCCAAAGTCGGAGTGGAGGTGGCGGTGGAAGATGGTCAACTGTTTTCTGAGATATTCCTCATAATACATTTTTTGTTAGCTGAGAATTTTAAATTTTTGGGAGAGTGTTTTTCCAAAACGCGTGAACTTGACTAGCAGGCTGCCTGTCCTCCGAAAAGTCTGTCAACGTCAAAGGTGCTGAAATCGTCTCATTCACATTTTATCCATCTAATCGTCAACACAGTACAATTTATCGAACTCGCACTTCTCGCAGGATGAGCGCGCTATTTCCCAACCCCATCGAGATATTCTCTGTCCGGATTGTCCAGCCCATCATAGACTTCCTGGGCTATCTCCTACAGGAGGTCCACTACATGGCCTTCCTCGCAGCTGCCGCCCTTCTGGGGATCTTCCTGGGACTGGTTTTCGGCATCATATGCGTCATTTGGTACAAGGCCACGCGCGATGAGAAGAGTGAGAAGAAGGTCTTTTGTTCGGAAGAGGGTGCAGGCGTCGGTGTGAAGAAGAACGATTAAGCCGATATGGCTGATTTAAGTTTCCAACTTTGAGTTTATTAAGGCTAATAAAGCATAACTGGAGTTCCATTATTTTTTATGTTCATCAAGGTAACAATAATTCAGTCGGAATTCTGTGTGGAATTCGATGTGTAACAGGAATGCTCTTAGGAATGCATCCCAATTCAGCATGTGGTAACCGAGAGATTCAGGTACCTGAATCGTACGATGCTCCGTTCCATAAAGAATTCTGTACTCTTTTTCTTAGGCGAATATTTCTCTCTGGGAAACATTATTTATGTTAAGTAAATAAATATTTTAAAGAAATGAAAATATGTAAATACAGTATAATTAGGTTAGTTGCATTGATACTTAGCTGCATCTTAAACATAGCTGTCTGATTTTTTACTTAAGGAAACAAGACTTTTGGGGGGTCTCGGGTCTTGCCGCGTATCTTATTTTATATTTCTATGTATTCAACATGTTATAATTCATAATCCCCAGGGATTATGAACCGTGCAGACCAGATATCAAAAGAATTGAGAATAAACTAAAAAAATAGTTACTTGCACCACAACAAAGGGAACTTTTTGGGGCTTAACTGGGATATTTACTTCGCTAAGCACATTTTAATTTCCCCCAGGAAACGGCGGCTGACTATGCAATCAGTAAGGAGAAACTAGCAGGACCGGCATAAACTAAATTTGGTCAAAAATGTCCTCACCCTAAGGATGTAATTTTGCCAAAACGCAAAATATTTGCCAAAGGAGGAAGCCCAGCCGGAAAAGGAGATGACGGAAAGGCGGCGGAGGTTAGGTCAAAGGACAACCAACGTCTTAAGTAGCAGGAGACGAGCCCCCAACGGCATAAAGACAATTTAAGTGCTCACTTAGCTTTTGGAGTTCATAAACAGGACGCTCGGTGGATTGAAAAACGACGGCGGTGAGCATGGGGCAAGTCGTCTGTGCCCTCTCCCAACCCTTTGGCAAGGAAAAAAACAAAATTAAATAAAATTTATTTTTGCAACGAAATATCGTGACACGGCCGAGGTGGAGGAGCCCCGCAAATGGCAGTCGGCCAATGTGGCCTTCACGAGTTTATTACAATTTTGTCATTCCAAACACGACCGACCGGGACCGGGATCGGGAGCGAGCGGAAACGCGACTGAGAGGGAAAATGATTGGTTTTGTCGTCATCGTCTGGCGCAGCGGAGCAACAAATAGACGGCAACAAAATGGCCAAAGTTTCGGCGAATGGTAAACTTTGCGCTGCGAATGCAAAAACGCAAGTCAACAGAAACAACGGAAAGGAGAGTCGCAGGAAAATTAAGTTTCTGCGCCGCTGCGTTGGCATAGAAAAGGCCTCGAACGTCCTCAGACGCGGTCAAATTAAAAGCGCATTGCAAACGGGATCCCTGGGGACATACAGGACGCGGTGCACAGAGAAATTCAACGTATATTTTGGGAAATCGTCTTTAATTTAAGAAAGCCAACAGTAAGTTCTACTAACTTCCTTTGTTTCCAGAATCAGAAAAGGTTATTTTCTTAGATTGAGATCAAATGTATTACATATAAAGTAAATCCTTTACTTGAATGAATTTAAATTATTTCAAAAATATTTTGTTTCCCTAAAAAAGTTGTACTTATAGGAGTACCAATATGTATACATTTTGTACTTACTTTAAACTATACGTATGTTTCCCAAATTATTAGTGGTTTGTTTTGACTTACCTGAAAAAATATAGAGAAAAAAATGTTATTCAGGAAATTAATTTGATTGTATATTTAAAGCATTGAAAGTGACGATTTTAGAGAGATGCCTAGAAGAAATACTAAAGGGAGAAAGTAATGTCCCAATCAGATATGGTCCGTAATACGAGGTCTGGCCATTTAACATTTTTATTAGAAAGTTTAATATATTTTATCCTAAAACTGTTTAGAAGATTTTGGCATGCAAGCGTTATTTTTGGTCTATAGTAGAGATTTTCTACAGTGGCTTTAAAAACGTTACATTTTCTACAAATTTCTCAACAAGGTGGTTTCGAAAAACTCAAGTCTTTGTTTGGAGGTAAATCACTATCCCATAGCGCTGTGAAACACTGACCCAACCTTTACTACATTACAGCTATTATACATGGTCGAATAAATATATATTTTATACACAAGACTCCTTTTAATTGTCCAGACTACTTAATCAATGTATTTTACCGCATCCCTGAGGCCGTGATACCGTTTACTTGCTTTCTGCTATTTAAAAATGTCAGCGGCAACTCCTTCGTCGCCATCCCCACAATCCATCACAATCACAAAGCCAGAGCTTGCAATCGAAGTCGAAAATGAGTAAGGAGATGCGGGACAGACCAGACCAGACTCCTCACCCACTCACCAATATGCACGGAGTCAGTCCTGCAGTCAGCCTGTCATTCAGCAATAATACCACAAACCGAAAACGCGTTGCAACTTCCCCAAAGTGGGCTCAAGTGTGAGTGGGTACACAGGGAGCAAATATTAAATGTAAAATGTAATATCAACATTATTTGCTCATAAATTATTTTTATTTATTTGACCAATAAACAAGAAAGGAAGCTAACTTCGGTAAACCGAAGTTTGTATACCCTTGCAGTCTGCAATTGGATCATTGAAAATCGATATGATATAGTTGTCCGATCTTAATGAAATTAAAAGAACCTTAAAAAACAGCTATATCTCGAAATTTACAAAAAATACGTTGAAAAACAGAGAAGTTATTAGTTTTGTTTCATTACTTTTTCGATTCCTATGGCACCTATAAGATACAGTGGTCCGATTTCATATATACTAACCGACATATATACCAACTGCAATAGAAAGAATACTATTTGCAAGGTTTCATTAAGATAGCTCAAAAGCTGAGAGACTAGTTTTCGTATCGACGGACAGACGGACATGTGGCATAAATAATTATAACTGAGCTACTTAAAAAATTACAATTTGGCCACACTGGCGTGTGTAGAAGGTGGGCAGAGAAATTTGCCAATTCCAGAGCTAAGTCTGTGGCCACCACTGCTATAAATATGTTATATTGGGGTACTTAACGACAATGTGGAGATATTAGAAAAGATTTTTTTCTGTGCATGTATGCTCCATCTACGGGGCGGTTGGGTGTGCGGGTGGTTGGTCGTGGCGGAAACAAGGGTCTGGAGCCACGGGCTCGCGGGCCCAGACGTCAGCTTACCAACCACATTTGTCATTTAAGCTCAACCAAATGTAATATGAAAATCGGCATGAATGGGGAAATGTCAACGTGCATTGTGCAGTCGCAGTCACAGTCGCCGTCGCCGACACAGTCACATTCACAGGCTGAGCGGTTGGGTGGTGGCTTGGCGGTTTTCCCTGTATGTTGTGGAATTTCCTGTCAAGCTAATTTCCTTTGGGTGCTGCTGTTTGGTTGGGATCGCGTTGCATTGCCCTGAGTTGGCAGCCCATTGAATCAATTCACCTGCATGCATAAAATATTTTCGCTCAAAAAAGTCGTGTGCACTCGCAAACACACTGCATGCTTATATATGTTGCATGGGGTGGTGTGCATGCAAAATATTTCAAACATTGCATATTTTATAGTTTATTGACTGCACTCCTTCATCCCCTGCCGAGCTTGGGGGTTGGCGCTCCGTTGCCCCACGTGTCCGCCCTCCTTTTTTTTTGTCCATTTACGTCGCGTAGTTGACACAAAATGAGCGCCATGCAGGGCGACCCACTTGGGGAAGCCCCTGCCTGCCGTCCCCGTTCCCGTCCCCGTCCCCTTCGGCGGGAATATTTGTTCCATTTGCCATTTACCACCTTGACTTGTTTGCCAATTGCAGCAGAAACTCGTGGAGTAACGTGTCGCTACATTTGGGAATTGTTGTGTATTGTGTACACCCACCGCATAAAATAACACATACACATTTGCACTATGTGTGTACACTTTATGCGCGCCCGAGCTGGGGGGCGGAGTGGATCGGGTCGTACTGCCATGTGTTATTAAAATTTATGTGCGAAAAAGGTGTCGAAAGCCGGACACGGGACCTGGGAGATGAAATGTGGGATATGGCACTGTGGGAGCTCTCAAAGTTGTTGGCCTCGCAAATGCTATCCTTACTTGTTTTCCCAAATTAAATATCCTTATGAAATGTGTAATGAAAACCGTTGAGATCGCATGTATTAACTCTTTCAGTTTTTTAATACGAGCAACATTAATAAAAATTTAAAAAAATATATATATATATATAAGTATAAATAATATTATAATTAAGGTCATTGGCTATGAGTATATAAAAATATCACAAAAATTTTGTCCTTAGCTCCTAAGACTTTATTTCTTATACAAATTTAAGAAAATACCCATGCCAAAAAGAAAATATTTCGGACCCTTGATTAGCATTAACAGATAAGTCATAGTTTAAGGGAAATTGCCGTGATAGTATGAAGAAATCTTAATGTAACCAATTTATAAAATTAAGGTAGTTTTCTTTTGAAAAAAATTCCTCTTTTAAAAAATTTGAAATAAAATAAAAGTTTCTTAACTTATTTTTCTGCACGTCGTAATCGTATAATCGCTTAACCTTAAGCAGATTAGCCTCCAGAATAAACTCTGTGAGAAGAGACGCTGTGGTTCCTGGAAGAAGTTCAAAGCGATAACCCGAGATAATTCGCGATCGCGAATCGCTAACACGGCATCGGATCTTGAGCTATCAGTAGACAGACTAAGTTCGACATCTTCGGTTTGCAATGAATTCACTTCAACGGCTGATGCTCTTTTTACTCCCTCTTTGGATGGTCATGGAGCTCGGAACGAGTACGAACACGGATGCGGGGTGGACCCAGTACAAGATCAGATTCAAGAAGTGGTACAAGCTCGACGACAACTACCACCGAGCGATATACAATAGAAAGCTGCAGGCTATGCAGAGACACAACAGGCTGTATCTGCAGGGCAAGGTGGGATACTGGATGAGGTTGAACGAGTTCTCCGACTCGGATCAAAGTGTGCTCTTTTCGTACCGGACGACGGTTCCCCCGCCTCTGGAACCAACGACCCTGGGAGTCAGGAAGCCGCCGAACTACAAGTCCTACAAGCAGATAAGGGGTGGGATGGACTGGCGCCAGTTCGGCTACATATCGCCCGTGGGACGGCAGGGCACCGAGTGCCTTAGTTGCTGGGCCTTCTCCACCTCGGGAGTTCTGGAGGCGCACCTGGCAAGGAAAACCCGCCGTCTGGTGCCACTGTCCCCCAAGCACCTGGTGGACTGCGTACCCCAGCCCAACAACGGATGCCTCGGCGGATGGGTGAGCGTGGCCTTCAACTACACCAGGGACCACGGCATTGCCACGCTGTCCTCCTACCCGTACGAGCCAAAGGCTGGGAGGTGTCGCTACGATCCCAGAACCAGGGGAGGCACCTTGAGGGGCTACGTTACTCTAAACAACCGCTGCGAAAGGGAGCTGGCCGAGGTGGTCTACAACATTGGACCCGTGGCCGTGTCCATTGACCACCTGCACCAGGAGTTTGAGGAGTACGGCGGCGGTGTCCTGAGGATTGCGCAGTGCCGGTCGGACCGTCTGTACCTCACGCACTCCGTTCTCGTCGTGGGCTTCGGCACAGATGCAACCTGGGGCGATTACTGGCTGATTAAGAACTCCTACGGCTTGTCCTGGGGCGAGAATGGCTACTTCCGGCTGGCGCGTAACGCTGGAAACATGTGCGGCGTGGCCTCCCTTCCCCAGTATCCCATTGTATAAAAAAAGAATATTTTGTTAAGTTATTATGTTATAATATATTACAGATTATTTATTTGTATCACCTTGTTAAAAGTGTATTCTTTAATACAAACTTAAGCCATTATCTTCCGAAACCTCTCCGAAATCATTACTCTGATCGACTTTAAAAAGTACAACTTCTAAAAATTATGTTGTGAACTATAAAAACTTTAAAAAGTTTAGTTTTGGATCCCTCTAGTTCAAAACCAGTGTGCCAAACTCGACTAAGCACTGTGTAATTGCGAGCGAGATAGAGATAGAACATCTTTATTGTAAAATAACTTCCGTGTTTATCATCAAATTTGTATTAAATATATATTTTCTTTTTACCGAATTAGTAATAAAGTTGTAAGATTATATATACGATTGAATAAAGAAAAGGTGTAACTTGCCGTATATTTTTAAATTTTAGCAAGAAATAAATTTACTGACGAAAGCTTATGCTATAAGATACCCTCTTCTTAATAGTAGTTATTCAATTTCTTCGTTTTATCACCATATTTGATATAAATGTAAGTATATGTGCATGTATATATAATTGTGGTAATATAGATATAAAAAAAAATATGTATATATATTTGTTAATAAAGTATTTGTGTTTGCAATTTGATTATAATATTCTCCACCAAAATTCCAACAAGAAATTGTACTTAAAAAGAGTTAATTTCACTCTTCCTTAAAGGTTTGCAAGTAGACTTTGCTTGAAGGTCTTTTAGAGTCGAGTTGCATTGTTGTGTAGTCGCTTTCTGTTTAGTCACGGCACACAAAAGAATGCAAAGAAAAGCGGAAAAGTCTAAAACAAATATGACCGCCTGTAAAGCCAAGGCAAATATGGTCAAGGATTTTTTACATGCAATGGTGGTTCCAGAAGGGGACGCCAACGCACACACAACAGCCAAATGCACGCACTCCTGAAACGCCAAGGCTGAATATGTATTTTCTTGCGTTTACCCTGGCGATAAGGGGGTAGATCGACTAGCTGAAGACGCGAAAAGTTTAACAAAAATCACTTAATCACTTGGAGAAAATATAACGGACAAGATTCGCCAGACATTACCTTACTGCAACAGTAATATCTACTTTCTGCCTATTCTGTAATTCTAAAAGGGATCCCTATGAGGCCAGAGCCAGACTAGGGTGTCCATCTTTCGTGGTTACCGCATTTTTGTTGCCACTCCTGCTCTCATTTCGGAGGCCCCTCGGCCATTCTCCCCTGGGGTCACAGAGCTGTCCGGGCTCTGTTTGCGTGTCTGCAATTTGTTGCATAGCTGCGTTCTGAGCCATTTCTGCTTTCGAGTGGGGTAATTAGGAAAGCAGAAAAGCGAAAGCCGGCGGAGGAGGTCTTGGCAGCCGAACCAGTCAAGGAAAGCGTCACTTGAGCCCCACCCAAGGGGCGGTGCTGTGCCAGAGTTTGTATTAAATAAAATTTTGATTAGCTGACAGGTTTAAAGATGCTGTCTGCGCTGGGGCTTTGGGCCGTGGCTTATCAGCAGCAAAACAGTCGCAGGCCATTCCCCTGCCCATGGTCAGCAGGAAAAGTTTGATGCCCACACACTCGGGGGCAGATATAGTGTTGGGCGGATGTGTGTGCGATGGCCACACCTGCCGCACACTTTGTTGACGCTCAACTCCTCACTGTCTTGGCTTGATATTATAAACCCTTTGACATGCAGCTGACTCTGTTGCTCCAGCTGCGTTTGTTGGATATTATGCAGCATTTTCCTGCTTCCAACTTTTTCGGCCTCACGCCCGCTCCTTTGGGCCCTGATTCCAGCCGGTCCGCTTGGCAGTTTTTAGAGCAGCTGTCAGTGTCTCACCGACTGTCAACATGCCATTCAACGTGCAAATTATCAACAATATGCTAACGGCGAGGACCAAAAGCAGCAGCAAATCGACACTGGGATCAAGCAAAGCTAATGTCGATATAAGACTGAAAATAACGTAGAATTGTGTACATTACCATCAGGCATCTCAAAAACTCTAAAAATCAGGCTCAAAATTCAAGCAAAAGCGCTTAAACACTGCAAAAATGCCTTTAATAATCATCGCCATTCCTTATCCAGTGCCTGAATGGAGGAGGCGTGCCTGTATTATTGTAGACCGAGGGGAAAGCGGAAAGGGGACAGTTGCTGTACAAACCATAAATGATTTACATGCATCGCTGTGGTTCTCGTCGCTGCCTTCAACGCAGCTGGTAGCAGTTTTATCAACATTTCCTGCCGACAAGGCGACAGAGCGAACGACCGAACGACCGAGCGAGCGAAGAATTTCATGCGAGGGAAGTTGGGAGCCACAGGATATGGAAGTCAAACAAGAATGGATGTGCTGCCGGGCAGGGCATTCTTGCGCCGAAAAGTAGAATGCATTTTCAGCATCGGTTTGTAAAATAGTTTCGTCTACTTACAGCCTTTGTTACTGAGTTTATGCAATAAGGTCCATGTATTCTTGAATTCGCAATTATGATACAGCTCCAAGCTAAAATAACGGACCTTTTTTACTAGTTGTGAATTCATACTTTTATGCTTTCAGGAGAACATGAAATGGGCATCGCATAAACGCAGTTTGTCTGAGAGAAATAAATATGACGTTTTCTTCCTGTTTTTCTCCCACTTTCTTCGGAAAGTTTACACTGTGTAAATATGCAGAACCCTTACTTTACGAGGGCTGGTCAATAACTCCTTGTCTTGTGGAATTTCACGCATTTAAAGTGATTTACATCACGCAAAGAACAAAACTCAGTCAGGACAGTAAGTTCCTAGGGTGGTTCTGCACCTATCAAGGCTAAAGTAGGTTTGTCAATCAGTGACAGTTATTATGCTACTTTAATGAATCGATTTACTAAAGAATTAAAAAAGAATTGATCCAATTTGGCCGAGAAAATTGTTATTTTTAGACACAACTGTGTATTGCCTCGATAGCTGGTGACTATTTCCTATAACAGGTTTTAGGGAAAATATTAAAACCTTGATTTATTGTTACATATATCTTAATGTTTCGTTTAAAAAGCCACGGATACAGTGACCCACTCTCGAGCTTTTATTTTCTTGCATTTTGCATAACAATGCCGTTTCTACTGCTTTTACTAGAAAACCAAACTCTTATCTGAAAGCGAGTGACATTTCACCAGAATTCTGTACTCTCTGCGCAGGGTAATATAAGTTTGAGCAGGAGTTTGATACACTATGATATTGCTAAAAACGGATCCTATAAAGCAGGGGTGCACAAACCTGCCTTACACTGATAAAAAAATGGTTCTCGTTTTTTTAGATTTGCGTGTGTTTTTATCTGGAATTAAATTGCTTGTTTTAATTTATAATAATATTATTTTAAGTTTTCATCTAGCAACAATTGCACCTTAATATTATTATTTTTATTGCAAAAAAAATTATTGCTTAATTGCTATAAGCTAGTGTCTCACATCAGTAGGACTTCATACGGGTAAAGATAACTTTTCACCCCAAATTAGTCACTATTATAGACAGCAGTTGCTAAAACCAGTTAGGAATCATACATGTGAAGGCAGTAAAAAAAAATAATATTGAAAGTTCAAATTTGAAGAACCTTTGATATTAATTTAAGCGCTTATTTTAAGATTTTTGAAAATCTAAAATTAAGTTAATTTTGTTCATAAATAAATTTTGATAAATCATATTTTTAGAATATTCGGTCTTATATTAAGATATAATTTACTGTACTGTACACTTTTGGATTGTATATATGTATGTAGGTTTTTAAAGCACATTTACAGTTGTTGGATATTCATATATTCCGCATTTTCATGGCACCTATGTGACCGTGTAATGTTGTTGTTGTTGTTTTAAGGCAAAATGCCATAATATTTCATCAATTTTTTTATTTCGGAAAACCCCGATTGTCATATAACTTCGTGTGATTTTCTGCACTTTCTACCATCCGTGAAATGATCGATGGATCTACCTCCTTCCCCTCGGCCGCCGTGCACCAAGCTGTGGTCGCCGCTATGTGCACCACGCCCACAGAGCTCACACCTCCGCTCACAGCTGCATCCGCTGGCCCCAGAGCTCGCATCAGCTAAGTAAATAACATTTTTCGCACTCTTAGTCACGTTCCTAATCATTTTTATTTGGTAACTGCTTGGAAAATGTTTGCACAAGCGGCGGCAGTAGCAACAATAGTAGACGATTGCCAGGACACTCTCTACGACCACTCACACACGCTCTCACACGTACACTCGCAATATTTGTTGGCACTAATATCGTTTATTAGCTTGGCTCTTGAGTGTTTAAATGCTGAAAAATTGTCCGTGATAGTCCTTGGAAGGCGGGCAGGACATTACGGTGCATGTGGACGGAGGAGCTCAGTCTGTAATGGGAAGGCGGAAAGTGCGATGCGGGACATTTGAGCGTCCTGGCCATCGTTGAATTTAATTTCAAATTAGTTGAACACTTTGCCGCTTTTTGTGCTAGGAAAGCATTTTCTGTGCTAGGAAAGACACGGATGGTCCTTATACCATTTAATACCCGATATTCGAAGAGTTCGTTCGTGCCAAATGTAATAGAGTAAGGACCTGATGTTCGGTATTATAGATAAAATATATTTAAAGCTGGTACGAATAGATTTCTTAAACACAGTAAGTAAGCAAAGAGCCAGCGCTTGGGAAACATATTTTATTTATAAATTACGACTTAATAATTAGCCAGATAAGTATATTATTCCGTTGGGGGGAATGAATAAATGAATAAATAATTATTTAGCCTGCCAGTTAAATTATTTTAAACGCTTTTTCAGCATATCAATAAAAGTGAATGCGAATGCATATTAAATATTTAACCTCTCTGTTTGACTTCCACTTAATTCAAGTCGGTAAACCAAACTTTTCATAAAAGGACAGACTGACTGACATTAACGCCGACATGCGGATGCGGTCAATATATTCCAGACACACTCACTCCTCTGACTCGCCTGTGTCTTAAGCCAAATATCTTTTACAATTGCAATCTCAGCAGAAATCTGTCAAAAAATTGTAAAATCAATGAGGCTTCCAGACATTTTCTGTCTACATACCGACCAAAAGTACCACAACAGACCACAGGATCTAAAAGGATTTTCGCATTTCTTGCCGACACTCGACATTTTGAGGGGCCGGAGCCGGCGAACGGAAGGAGAAACAGAAAAACATTTTACAATATTTACAGCAGCAATAAACTCATTTCCGCTTTTGGGCCTTCGGGTGTGTGGGCCAGGGACAAAAGTAACTAGAATTTGCACCAAATTCGGACAATTCCTTCTCCTGGTGGCCACACACACATGAGAGTGAGTGGGCATCCGACTATGGGGGAATGTTCCTTTCTGTGTCTGCGAAACTTCCTGAGTGCGATGCTAAAAAATGTTCCCTACTTTCCTTTATCTGTGCGTGCCACACTTTTGGCATGCGTCAGCTGGAAAATCGCCACACGGCATTACTTGAGCATAAAATGTTAATTGTGAGGTCGAAAGACTTGGGAATTCCTATGTTCAATTATAACACTTTTTTCTGATCTCAACTGCTTTCGGTCTTCGATTATCAAGGGTTATTTACCTTGTAAGATTATTATTTTTGGTTTCCAACAAATTCACATGATTATCACATTCACTTAATATCATTAAATATCACACCTTATTATATAATAATTATTCTCGTATTATTAATCAATGCATTCAAAGAGACAAGACGAGGAAAATGTTATAAATAAATTGTAATACATAATCGAATGGCACAGAAATTTGACCAGGTTATTGTCCTTCTGCTGGCCATGCTTTACATTTCTCGTTCAAAACCCTAAACATTCCATTGCCCTCAGAGAAAAAAACGAAACGATTGCGCAATATTGGTTGGCTTATTGTGCTCAAAACCGCAAAAGCAAAGGCAAAGTCAAAAGCAAATTTATGGCAGGCGATGCATATGGCTAAGAAACAAATTTCGGGGGACCAATACTGAAAAAGAATTGCTCATAAGTCACGTGGGCCGCTGCCATTGCCAATTGCTGTCAAATGGCATATTGCCCTACCCTTCCCCTCCAGCAGTCATTCCTTATTGCATTGTTGTGCAATCAGGGGGCGGTGGGGCTGGGGGCGCAGGTAAGCTTGACGATTGCGTGGCCAGAAATAACACAATTTTCTTATTGGATTTCAAAAAGACATTTTCCCAGAACCAGATCCTGGGACTGAGGCAGGTGGAGCGAGCATGGCCTGCCAAGTAACATGCTATACACGTCTATTGATTTGTTATGACGATAAAGATACCAAGCGAGGCGAGGTGGATGGAGCACGGAGCTTCTGGGCTGGCTGCTATAACAACAATGTCTGTCAAACGGGGAAAAGAAGGCAGGACTCGCTCATAAATGGCAGCAGCAGCAGCAGCAGCACCGATGACGCCGTCGTCAGGCGCCATTGTTGGTCTTTTCGCTTCTTGTTGACATTTTCATTAGCAAATTAATTTTAATTGATTACATTCTATGCGAAAATACGCAGACAGTGTGTGTGCACGGTGCGCAATATATTGAATTACCAATTTATTTATAGCCCTAACTAGCTGTACAAATAGCTAACGAAGCAAATGTGAGAGGACATGGAATAATGTGTGGCCCATGAAAATATATTTATTTTTTTTATTTCAAATCGAATTATCTTTGTGAAGTGCAAGATGGAACATCAGTTTGAATTTTGTCTGAAGACAGAAGGTTTTTATTAATTCAATCGTTGCTAAAATGGATATATTTACCAATGTCTTGTATTGTTGTGGTTAATTTTATTCAATTATTAATTTTTATCAATTCAGCCGTGTCAATATACGTATTATTATCAAAAATATGAAACGTATATCTTCAACATACATAGGTTATTCGCTATCTAGGAATCTATCATATTGTATATAATATAATGTTCCGTATAAATTTAATATTAGAAGGTAGCGTTACTGTGCTTAAAGTAGTGGGGCTCACGAGCCTATCTCCCCTGTCTGCAAATTTCCTTTTCGGCCCAAGCAAGTGTGCACGAAATGCATGTAAGGCAGTGTAATTTTGTGGCTGACTCAAGCTAAATTATTATTTTAGTTATAGCTAACTTTAATATCTAGCTCTCACTCACACAATATTGGCATATTAAATTAAAATTTAAGATTTTCATTGGAAATTAACTGTTAATATGGTTTGAACTATTTATTTGTTTTATTTTTCATTCCTGTATTTAAATATATATCTTAAGTTTCAAAGCTTGCAGAAATTACCTTGATAAAATTAAGAACTTTTTATTGAATCTATTTATATTTCTAAGAAAACTGATTAAATTCTCCCGCTTGCCAACTTTGCGAAAACTTTAAAATTCAACGAAAAACCGAACTATGCTTGGGGTGCGAAAAGTGGCGGGGGGCAAATCACCTGCAACCCTCCACGAGATGAAACTCTTATCTCGAGCACTTACCTTGTTGCCAGATCCCGATGAACGAAATTCATTTGCTCCAAATGCTTCATGCCCGATGCAATTTGTGTGGCAATGTAGACTAAGCAGCCGTAGCTGTGTCCGTCGCCGTCGAGGCAGTCGCAATCGGGGTTGCGGAGCGGATGCGGGTGCGGAAGATGCCGACATGAAATGAGAATTTGAAAAGTTTTCCCATTCGACGGAGGTTGGGTAGCCAAGTTAACGAAGTTTTAACATCCGTTTGCGCATGTTGGTGGTTGGTCGGTCGGTCGTTGTTCGTTGTTCGGCGGATCGGCGTAATCATTGAGCACGAGAGCGGAAGTGTAGCGTCGGCAAATGGCGTCAGTACAGGAAGTCCGATAAAACACACGCAAAAACGCAGCAGGACGAGCAAAAAAAAAAGGGCGGCATAAAATGCGGGGGAGAGACAACGCATTAGTTAAAAAGTTCGTTGGGGGGACGCAGCCAGCCGCAAAGCTTACCTCAGGCTCTTGTTGGCCATCAGGCCGCTGGTCTCGGCCACGTGCTCCTGCAGGAACTGGTTCAGGTCACCGAGGCAGTTCGAGTAGTCTTGCACAATGCAGATGGGCTCGTCCCGCAGACAGGCCCCCACCAAGCGGGCCACGTTCGGATCACTGAGCCGGGCCAGCTGCTTGGCCTTGCTGCGGAACTCCTTGCGCAGATGATCGGCGGCTCCAGGGCGCAGGGTGGCCACCGCCACGAGTGTGGCACTGTGAACGGAACAGAGGAGTCAGTGAGTATTGTGTACTTCGATCTTGATGAGAAAGGGGGGCTGGGATTAGGCATAGGGGATTCTGGGGGAGACTGCACTCAAAGAGAAACCACAAGACTGACGGATTAAATGGTTAGATGAACCCAGGCGGAATTACTCCTTTGACTGCTGGTCGCGGAAGTGGTAGCTGTTCTTTCTGTTGTCCCCACAACTACTCCCTTCACTACGGTGGCGACAACACCGAAAAAGCTTATCAGAAATTCCATTATAAAAACTTTTGCCTATAGTCAAAGGAAAAAAATTGGAAAAGAAGGACAATCCAGCAACACCGTCACAGCCGACAGTTAGGGACGGCAGTTTAAGAACTCCGGACGTGAGATGAGTTTTGGTTTCCCGGAGTTTGTTACCTTTGATTTCGCACCAAGCCTTTTAATTCCGAAATTGTTGGTCAGAATGGCTGTGGATCTGTGGCCCTGTCGTACAAGTATCGCAATGAGAGAGTGACTGGCACAACATAGAGTTGAATTAATAGTTCCGTTGAAATTGCAGCAAGAGCAAGGATGATATTATCCAAACATCCCTTATAAGATACTTAGACTCTGCACAGATTCCCAGATAAAAATCAACACACAAATCAATGGAAAAATGTCTGCGATAAAGTAGAGCAGAGGTATCATTTTTAAACTCACTTTTGGTAAGAAACGACATCATAAATAAAGCAAAGTAAAATATGAATCACCCAAACGTGTGCTAGAGAAATAACATAAAATACTCTTTAAAAGTTTTGTATATCGAAATAAAAACGAATACCCACACAGATTCCCAGAGCAGTTGGCAAACAAAAAGCAACAATGGAAATGAAAAAGCATACAAAATATTTTTTGGCAGTTGGCGCACTTTGGGCGCAGCAGAATGAACGTGGAAAAAATGGTGAACAGAAAATAACATAAATTGATATTCAGTTAAAAATGTTCCGAAATATTTTACGCACGCATGTCGCTCCTTTTTTCAGAGTCCACGTCAAGGCGAGAACAACGAGAGTAGGTGCGTTTCGCCCACTCCGCCCTTTCCGGTCAGTAGGTTTTGTGAACTGTTTTACTTCAGGATATTTTCCTTTTTTCGGTGGTATATTTATGAATAATTTTCGCGCTTGTCGTGGAATTTTTTAAATGTAAATGCCGCTCCCCTCCGCCTGGCCCCAGCCTCCCTTGCTCCCCATGTCGCTGAAAAATGCGGGAGCATACGCTTGAGAGCAAATCGACTTATCTGCGGGAATGCATTTTATATGGATGCGGGCCGCAGAGTGTGTGGGTGCGGATAGTATCGCCGCCAGGTAATTTACGTGAATTTTTGCTATAAATTAATGTGCCTGCAGGTCGTTAGGGCGCCTAGAATACAGAATATAGATGTGCTCGTGTGGGTTGTTTGAGATTTATGCAAATGTTCAGCAAAGTAAAAAGACCATTCACTGATGTGTGATGTGTGTGCGCGTGTGTCTGTGGGGTAATTACATATTCATTGAATTTTACATAAACTTGTCAGCTAGTATTCATAGTTTCAAAGCTCTCACCCATAAACCCAGGGACGGAGACCCCCCTAATGGGGGGATTATTGGCGGGGCGCTCTCTAATGCTCAAAAGATAACCAAACCACTAAGCTCTTACCCCGTCTCGGCCCTGTCCGCATTATGAGCTCATTAATTATTCATAAATATTGTTTTACGCAATTAGTTAATTTCAGGATTGATTGATTTACTTTGCTGCCTGCCTTGGCCTTTGTCCGTCATTTATCTCTGTCTGCCTGACTTTTGTCCGAGTCCTGCTCTAAGCTCGGTATCCTGTCGTTTGAACAGTTCGAAGAGAATGGTTTGAAGATAAGACAGACCCTTCTGTTTGGGAACAGGCTTTATATTTTAAAGGAGGATTCAGTTCAATCGGAATCGTAGGAGAACCAGTACGCTTGTATTGTTTTCACGCCAATGCACTTGCATTATAAATATGTACAGATCATTAATGGTGAAAATGACCACCCTATAAAATATGTTTGTATAGGTAGTCTTAGTCATTTGCAACATGGTTAATCCTCTAGGCATATCTGATTCCAAGCCATTAGCCAACTTAGTCTTAAAGCTCTCAGCTAAAATGTTTGCTATTATCTTCACATGGACTCCATCAGAGTTCAAAGCAGAAAACCCTTTTTACCAGAATACCGAGACCAGCCACAGGAAAGACTTATACAAAATTATACAAAATACTAGGCAGATAAATACATTTCTTAGGCTTTTACAAACACCGGTTAAGTCTAACCGAACCAAGAACTCGGTGCTGCTAAGCGGTGCCCACTGTGAGCACATGGCTGAGTGCCGCTGGGAAATGTTTTCATTTTCCCTTCGTCCGATGCCGATGCGTAATATGGCTTTGATTTTCAACTCTGTGCCACGTCTATTATCATTTCCATCTACGGTGCCCGACAATAAAGTCCATCTGTTGTCTGATAACTGTCTATCCGGCTGTCTATTAATATTTTATCAGACTGCCAGGCCCTAGGATGCGCATCGGGAGCGGGCACTCCAAGTTGCCTGCCACAAAATTCCCTATTCCATATTGAAGTTCGCCTCGCTCACTGCATGCAGGCCGCACTCTCTCTGTGTGTATGTGTTAATTATTTTGCATACATCTGTCTGGGCCTCGGAGGTTTCCCTGCTGGTTTTTGCTGCCGCTGCAGAGAATTGCCTCCATGGTACTCCTCCCTTCCAGCTCCCTCTGGCTGACTTTGACTGCTGCCCGAGTGTCTGCATGGGCAATATTACGTATACGTAATACGTTTTGCGGCTTTCGAACCGCAAAACTATTAAAGCAAGCAGGCAAATCGAATTGTTACGTTGCATATTAAAATGTGCCAGGAGCAGAATATTGGCCTGCCATCACGACATTGTTCGAAGCTTGACTCTAATTGATTTTTGCGCTTGGAAACCGACGCGTCGGTGTGCAAAGTCTTTGTGAGTGCTATGGTCCTAGGCACATATATCTTAATTGATAACGGAACAGAGGTCCAAAGTAATGTAATTGGATGGGGGGAAAATACATTAACCTCAAAGGTTCAGACACGATTATTGTCCCAAGTAAGGTGGAGCTATTGGGCTAAATTGATACTTTTTCCAGACAAGAGAAATATTTAATTTAACCATTAGTGTCCTTAAATGTTATAAAAGCAATAGGTGTAGGACTTTATTCGATTACTATTGGATACAAAACTGAAAATCCTGTTTAGTTAAATAAATAGGCTTTTATTTAAATGTAGTTAATTACTTACTACTTAAATAGGAGCAGATTAATTCTTTAAAAGGAAAGATACAAATATATAAAAAAAAAAAAGGAATCTAACTTTGGAAAGTCGAAATCAAATTTATGAACTTTAAAACGAATGGCTAGATATAAATTAAAGCACCATATATTAAGATTTAGTCCTCTCGATCACTCCTATTGCAGCTATAAGATTAGGTCCGATTAGTTTCAAAATATTCAAAGATTGCAAATATCTTCCCAAAATTAACTAAATACCCTTAATAATAATAATAATAGTTCAATGATTTTTTTAGTATTGTTTTAAATCTATTATACGTAATAGTATTATGAAGTATTGATCCTATTATTCTTAATATTGTTAAGTATTAAGTAGTATTAATCCAATTATACTTAATAGTATTAATACTATACAATCTGTCGGGTCTGCAGGACAGCTTCCCCTCTCTCTGCTGCACCAGAGCTGATATTTTTTGGAGGATATTTTTTCCCCGCAACAATTTTAGGAACCTTGCAAATCGCGGATGGGTAGGGATTGGGCAGCGGGCAGTGGGCCTTGGGCAATGGGCAATGGGCAATGGGATGTGGGATGTGGAGTGTGGTGGTCTGTTTGCTGGGTCCAGTACTCACTTCAGCACATTCGTTTCGCACAAGTGCAGCTCGCCAAATACGCCGGAGCCCAGCTTCTCGACGATGACCAGCGACTGACGCGGAAACTCCTGCACTTGGCAATTGGCCTGCTCCTCGTTAATGTCGGCGAAATTAGCGCTCATATCCAAATTGTAATGATGCGGTTTTCCTCCTCCTCCACCTCCGCCTCCGCTTCCGACACCGACCCCTCCGCCACCACCGCCTGTAGGCGTGGGCGTGGTCGCCGCCGTAGTCGATACACTGAGGCTGAGGGAGCCGCTGCTCTGGGAGCCCGGTGGCGGCACAGACTTGCTGCAAATTGGCGTGGCTGCGTAATATTTCTCCGGCGGCGGCGGCACTGGCGGCGGGGGCAGCGGCAGTGTGGCAGCATTGAGGGAGCTGCGTGCGCTGGTGGTCACGTTGCCAGCGGCAACAACAACCTCGGCACCCGGCGGGGCCACCGCCCCCGCGCCAGGGCCCAATCCCAGGCCACACCCTGGCCCAGCGGCGGGGGTATGGGGATTGGGCAGTAGCTGCTGCATGTGAGGCACCGCATAGTCCTGGCACACAATGTCCGGCACATCTGCAAGGATACGGGGAGCAGTGGGACGTTGAGAGAGTGTTAATTTTAAACCGTAAAAATGTTGGGAATGCCAACACCCAGTGCAAACTTAACCGCACTAAACAATAAAACTTTTTTAAGCACCAGACTGAAAGTTCTTCGCAGGCACCGAGCTATACAAATTGCATTGCGAAAATTTAAGAAACATTTTGAACTATGCCTCAGGCTTGCAGAAAATACGAATAATAATCCCTGTGCGGTTTTTTTTTTTAGTTATTTTCACTTATCCTACTTACACCTTTATTTATAACGAGATAGGTGCCTTTGGTCCTTGAGTACATACAAACATGGAAAAAATAATAGCAACAATCAACATGTTGGCGTTTGGAGCTTAATTTTAAATTTTTCCGTGGAACTTATAGGTAGGAATGGTTCTATAAAAAACACTTGCCTCGGAAAAAATAATAGAAACGCGCTACACTTGTGTACAAAACCTGGAGTAAATTTATGAAAATCTTTGTATATGTAATTGATTTAGATACTTTTGGACAAAATAAGTACTTTATCATACATTCTAATGATATAAGTCCTTTAAATTGTTTTAATTATTTTTTTATTCCGTAATTCGGTGTTTTAGGGAAAAATTAAAAATTAATTTAAAAAAATTAAAAAAAGTTTATTGAAATCAATAGTTGTTTATAAGAATTTTTTGGACCTAGAATACATTTTTTTTTTGTTAAAACATGTTAACATGTTAAAAATTGTATCATCCTCATCACTAATTTCTCAATAAACTTATATTCTTTCTTTATAATATACGGAAAAATGGTCCAAATTTACGCTTATGAGTCATATAATAAAAAGCTTTTACAAAAAATTAATTAGTAAGTGCATTTTGCAAGAACCAGACAGTTAAAGTAGCAGATGTGAATAAATTGCAGTAAACTTATTCAGTACATAATTCACAATTTACTAAAATATGTCAAAAGTGGTTCTAATAACCAATTTTCAAATCCAATTCAGCTGAAGGAACTGGAGCTAATTTTGCACATTAAAACGATTTTTTACCATTTTAGCGAAAAATTGCATTTGTACTGAATGAGGTCAAAGCGAAATTTCCCATTCGCCACTTTACCTAGTCCTTATTTTTAGAATGCGCCTACAGATCGTATTTTTTTTATAAGTTTCTTAATATATGAGTCGTAAGCGTCAATCTGAACCTTATTTTCCATATAATTAACGGATATAAGTTTATTGAGAAATTAGTGATGAGGATGATAAAATTTTCAACATAATTTCAAACAAACATTTTTTTTATTTAATTCTTGGTCCAAAGAATTAAAGCAAATAACTATTTTTTAAATATACGTATTATTTGCAACATTCTAACCACTAGTTTTAATTTATTTCTAAAATTATTTTTAATTTTTTCCCGAAACACTCAAAGTACAAGCAGCCAAGTCAATCACAAAATAACAAAAAAAAAAATGTTAAGGGATATATATCATTAAATTGTATAATAAACGACTTATTATGTCCTAAACTATATAAATAAACAATATTTAAAAAGATTTTTATAAATTTATGGTACTATTTTGACAAAAAATGTAGCGTGTTTCTATTTTTATCTGGGCAAATCGGCTGCAGCATCGTTATCTTACCAGATATTTTTATTAAATCAAAACTAAAATACAGTATTTTTAATAACAAATGTAATGTAGTAGAAAATTTAAAATTAAGTTCCAAACGCCAACTTCTTGGTTGTTTCTATTATTTTTACCATGACTGTATGCATATTCAATTCCTAAATCAGTGCATAGAATCACTAGGATTTGAAATCACTTTAAAATGTATCTAAAACATGCAATATAATGTTTGAGGAACCTAATTCAGAGCATTTTTTTTATTTTTTTACGATAACACTGTTTGTAGAAGAGTTTTAGGGTTTTTTAAAGCGATTTGTATAATGATTTTTGTATAATCAAAAATAAAATTAACTAAGTAATAACAGCTTTATATTATCCGAAGCTTAGACAAATGCTAATTCTTGTTTAAAATAATAGCTTCCCTATAAGTTGACAGCCACCGTCTAAAAGTATATCAAGACTAAGTGGTCCTTGAAATCACGATATCCCCCGCTGCAGGACTCGTTCCACTTCCACCGCACACACATGCCGGAGTACAGTTGCGCCACAATCAATTGCAATATGCGATGGGGGATTCCCAGTACCACATTTTGGGGATTTCTGCACTCGCCACTTTTGCTGGTGAAGCATTTATCTCGCTTGGGCTTCCCCTGGTTTTCATTTGTCTTGTCCAGGACTTTTCTGCCTTAAACTTTAAACTTTTCCCATTTAGTCGGTAGAGAAGGAGCAGGACGAGGTTCCATGAGATGAGAGCTCGGGCCTCGGGGCGAGAAAAATGGCGTGTGGCAAAAAACTAAATGAAATTAATTGCAACTTGGCGCTGCTGCCGTCTCCCTCGCCAGTGAGAGCCAGCGACGGGGAACTTTTAATTTTATTGTTGTAATAATATTATTTAGTTTGTGTGTGCTTGTGAGTGTGAGTGTGTTCCGTTCCTATTGTCAGTCTGCTCTCGTTTTGGCTTGGCTGTCATTTTTGCATTCGTTCCGTCCAAAAAGTACTAGAAAGACATAATGTAAGAGTCGGAGCGAGCGACAGAGACGGCGCCAGACACTCAGCGAACGTTAATGACAAAACTTTTCGGCCAACGAGGGAAATTCGCATGCAAGTTTTCCTGTTGGATAGACGGTGGTGTGTGTGTGCCTGCGCGCCTGTGTGTGTTTTCGGTCTATGGGAATGTCGTGTAGTTGAGCAATCAGTGCCCTCAGTTTTGAAGTTGCACTGAAGTTCTGCGGCCTTACGTTTTCAATTTGTAGACATTTGCAGGAATTTTCCCAGTACTGGGTATGGGTTCTATGCGATTTACTCTCTCAGTTGGGCAGCTATAGGTCTTGAAGTAGGTGCATTTATACTGAAACACAACATTGTTTCAGCTAAGACATTGACTAATTTCACCTATTTTTAACTCATAATTAATTCGATTTCTAGAATTCTACAATTTTCTCGCACTTTGGAATCTAAAAGGTCTTGGATTCTTAACTAATGTTCCTTAAAGAGGCAGAATTGATTGATTTCTTAAAGCACCAGAACCTCATTTTTAAATTATGTTTATATCACTACTAATAATGATCATGATATCCCAAAGCCGAGATAAATACACCATAATCGGGTATTCTTAGAAAACAGTTCTCGAGATCTGCGATCTAATATTCCTGTTAGCTAAGCTGTATGCTTAACCCAAAAAATTTAACAGGCAAAATACACATTTCTCAGACAAAATAAAATGCCATCCAGAGAGCGGCTGTGGCTAGAGTATCCTGTGCTCCATTTCAAGTTATAGCCAGGTGGATCCCTCGGTCCGTTCTGCTTAACCCTAGCTGCTCCTCCACTGCAGCACAAATGAAGCCATTGCAACCCATCCATAAATTGGATTTGTGCGAGGGGCTGACTCTGGGTTTATGCGATACAAGCATATCACAAAACGCAGCCATAATCGACTTCTTATGCCCTTCTGCCAACCCTTATTCAGGAATTCATGGAGTTCAGCGCATAAACTCAGTATGTGGCTGACTGGGCGACCTGCTTTTAAACGACTTTTGTGCCCGGCCTCACGCTCGCTCTCATTGCCATGTTTATTTGCATGCAATGTTATTAAGTCGTGGCTTTCTTTTTCCTCGTGTGCTCTTGGGTAGTGCAAATTGGCAGTTGACTTCAAAAATAGACTTTAATTTGAGTAAGTCTAGTCGATTTGTGCTGTTCCCGTTGGGAAAGTTTTGCCGCCGGCAAGAAGTTTGAAGCACTCAATTTGGCGCGTGCGAGACGCGCGAGACTGTGACGACCCAAGCCAGGCCAGGCCGAGCCGAGGCGGCAGTCGACATAACTTATTTGAGCTAAATTAAATTATTGTAGCAACCAAGCAGACAGAGTCACAGACACAG
Organism: Drosophila asahinai; assembly: GCA_008042795.1. Taxonomy (NCBI): domain Eukaryota; kingdom Metazoa; phylum Arthropoda; class Insecta; order Diptera; family Drosophilidae; genus Drosophila; species Drosophila asahinai. Next base: position 32,651 of record VNJZ01009259.1, read on the forward strand.
CCACAGACACAGAGCTGGGCGGAGCGACCACTATGACAAATATTTGCTGCCCAGTTATAAAATGCACCCAGAGGCAACATCAGAAAACTTTTTGGCAAATGACTCGAGCGCATGAAAGGCGTGCCATAAACGCTTATGAGCTGCGCCGCAGACAGAGACTCAGGCTGGCATGTGTATACGTAGCACGGAGGACGAGGGGGATGCCAGAGTTCTGCGGGAATGTCCTCGGAACAATGGGCACTGCATACACGTCCATTTTGTGTGATGCAAGTCATCTCAGTCCGGCCAAGAGCCGAAGTCCGGAGACCAAAAAATTTGTAACATGCCTTGGGACCCTCCTCTGCGGACACGCAGGAGTATTAGAATTCATTACAATTTACGGAGCAGCGGTCGTAACTCCTAACTGCAGTTCTATGTCCGTGTGGCAATTAAAACCGTGCACACAAAAAAGGGGGACAAAAAAAAACGTTACTTGGTAGATGAACTGTTAATACTCTTGGCCTTGGGCGGGAGTCCTGGTTTTTAAAATACGAAGAGCCGCAGCTCTCAGTAGAACAAAACCCTTGGAAAAGGCATATTTGTATACGATTTTTTAAATTCAGTGAATGGGAATTTGCTACAGAGAAGCCTTACATCATTTTAAGATTTATTTATTTGATTTATTATTCTAATGAGAAATATAGAACGTAATGTCGTAGATACACGAAATTAAGAAGAAAATTATATATAGGAGTGTATATCACTAGTGCTTTGAAATCCCTTAAAAGTGTGTCTAAAAGTATGCAACAAAATATTTGATACACCAAATTTAGTTTAATATATTTTTGTAACATAGTTTGTTTATGTTTTTGTAGCATCACGTTCTCCAAACAGGTCCTTAAGCTAAATGATTTTTGTTATGAAACCCACACCCTTTAAGATCTGCCCTTATCTCCATTCGAAGTTACCCTAACTAGTCCATGCCTCCGTCAGATATTCCCGAAAACCGCCTGAGTCAGCAATTCAAAATTATGTCCTGCGGTGCGAGCACCGCGTCCTTCCGACCTGTTTTTTATCCCTGTCCAGTTTTCTCGGTCCAGGAGCTCCGGCTCCCTGTGAGCCCCACACCACCCAGGTTACGGATCCATGTTGTGCGCTAAATTAAGCATTGCTCTCTGGGTACCTCGCTAGCCCCGCTCCCGTGGTGCCTGCAGGAGCATTTGCATGTCCTGTCACAGGCAGGACGCAAAACATCAAACTCATCAAGAGCGACACCAGCAGCTGGGCCAGGGGCCGAGCGGGAGGAGTAGTCAAGTGTCGAGCTGCAAGCGCAGTTTTATGGCTGATGGCAAAGGCCCACACATCATTGTCATAGGTGCATCTACTCCCTGCCAGCGTCATCTCCGGGTTCAGCACACTGGCGCACTCGTACAGAGCACAGTGGGACAAGATCTCACAAATAATAGAATAATCCCATATATATTAAATATGATTTGAGGAACCTATGGTATTTTGTAGTTATAATTGTGGAGAAATTAAGCTCTGTTTTGAGTTTAAGAGAAATATGCACAATATATATTCCCACAACTGAAGTATTGCCATTAACTAAGCCATTTGAATATACCCAAGTGTTTCGGGTATTGCATGAGAGTGAATTCGTTGGCTACCTTGCAAAATGAATCTCTTGGCCCAGTGTGCCTCGCTAGACTCACCTGTATATTCCGGCGATACATGCTGACGCTGCAGGTCATTCATGGAGCAGGCACTGGCCGCACTGGTGTACATGTTCACGTTGAAGGGCTCGTGGTACAGACTGTTCTTGTCAATGGACGACTCATTGTCATCCATTGTTGTGACCACCTGGGGAAAAAATGACAGCATATAGTGTGTGAAAAAAGTCTGGGTTGCTTGGACCCTTTTTTGCATTCCGCACTACAGTCCAGTCCGACTCCCGTCCGGCTCTACAGTTTTTAATCATGATTTCTGGAATATGCCCGGCGTTAGGGCTTTTGCGGGCTGGTTACTTTCTGCCCGATCTTTTTTGCTCCAGCTGCTGGCCCCGATGCTGTTTGACATGCATTCTGGGTGGTTGAAGGGTGGATCTGACCCCGCCAGAGGAGGCCGCGGGCACTGTTATGCACTTTGCATGTTTCGCAACCCGGTGGGTTAGGCGGAATGCATTAACAGGGCCTCGGGTCGGGGTCGGGTCGTTTCTGGGACCTGGTGCTGGGAGCTAGGAGCTGGGAGCTGGGAACAGGAGCTTACCTTCAGGACACCGTTGCCGTTGAGTCGCTTATCAACGCCGCCGAGCGTGTCCGGATTGAAATTGTGCTGAAACGCGTCCAAAACGTTGCCCCTGCCTCGGGCGCGCTTGTTACGGGCTACTATCAGCAGTATAATGGCGACCAGCAGCATAATAATTGTGGCCAGCACAGTGATTATGACGCCCACGAAGCCCGTTTCCGGTTCCTGATGGTCGATGGGCCTCGGCGAGATGACTGGGGAGAGTGAGGAGAGAAAAGAGAAAGCTGAGTAATGAAAAAGTCCGGGTATTTGTTTTTCTTTTCCCGTTTCGAAGCACTTGCTGCAGGTTAAAAAGGCTTAATGTAAATATATATTTTTGTGTGGCTCCTGGGCTAGTTTATTGTCTGATTTTTCAATTGCCACAGCGAAACCTTTGTCTGCGGATCCCAAGTGCAAATTATTACTCGCCGGAGCAGCTAATCAAGCAGCGTATTCGCTTGGGAGTTACAATTACAACAATTCCTGTAACTAGCTGCTGACTCTTAGCAGTTGTAATTTATTATGAGAACCAGTTAAAACTTCAAAATTATCAATTCTGGACTTGTTAAATATATCAAGATTTAAGACTTAAGAAAGACTTGAAGACTCATGGAAAAATCACTATGAATGCCCTAAGAATACAAAGCACTTAATATTTTAACCATTATTTTATTATTACTATTATTTTATCTAAGTCATTTTTTCGTCAGCTTTACCTTATTATTATGAAATAATAATTATTATTATAATATTTAAAAATAAAATAATTGTATAATAAATTTTGTTTAAAATACGAACGAAACTACCAATGTTCGAAATATGTAAAAACGGGATAAACTATTCTCCGTCCCGCCGGAGATCGATGGCCATACATACCTTGTGTGGTGTGCTGGCTCCGCTCGCCTCCGCTGCTCACTGCTCGTCCGACTTCATCTCGCTGCAGTGGATACTCGGAGGTGTCCGGCTGCCTAGCGCCGTTCATAGGTGGGGTGCTGAGCAGCTCCTCATCCGTGAAGTTGCCAAGCACAGGCACTGGGAGAAACAAGGGGGCAAAATGGTGTTGGTCAGAAAAGTGTCAGGTGTCAGGACTCCGTAGGTTGCGATATAACAATCACTTATCTGCTGCAGGGTTCTAAAAGTCTATACCTCAGATACATAATTAATATTTAAGGTTCATTCTGTATGTAAGGAAAACCCTTTAAGGAACAGCCTTTAAGAAATGTAAAGAACAAAAATATTTATAACATTTACTCAGGTATGTGTCGGCGTCAGCAAATAATTTAAATTTATAGAACTAGCGACCATAGACCAGCCCAGAGACCAGCTTCGGGGGTATTGAGTAAAAAGTAATGTTTTTCAATACCATGAGATAGGTATCTAATTTCAAAACTTAATCCTATATATTTTTACTCTATCTTTTATGACACTCTTGATGATGTGGATGTTTTACGATATTCAAACTCACAAGATAATAAAGCATCTAAAAGTATGCAATTGATTTAATCGTTTTTTGGTGCCCAAATTACTTTTTTTTATGGCCGATTTTTCAATGTCAGGTTAACTTTTGTCATTGAGGTACATTTTTTTAAGTAATGTTAATGTTAATGTTTAAGTAATGTAGACCCCTCAAAATCCTGTTTTTGTTTATCTGACTGACAACTCCTGACTAAAGGAATAGCTCTAGTTAAAAACTGGTCAGTAAGATGAAAGCAAATATGATTTTTTGCGACTAAATTACTCCGAAACAACAATTTACCTGACCAACAAAAGTTAACCTGACATTGAAAAATCGGCCCTAAGTTTGTTTAAAAACTAATAGAGAAGGAATAGAGAGACAAAGTAGGACTTCTTTTATTTTCAAAAATTCGACAAAGTTATAGATAACTTGATCGATGTTTTCACATATCTAGTGATTAAAGATGAAATTCGTTTGTATATGCATTGCATATATTTTGCAAATTTTTGATATGCAATTTGTATTATATTTAACGTCTAAGTACAAAGTTTGGTATTAATCTGAAAACGTATATGAAAATATGCAAAATCCGAGGTCTAGTAATTAATGTTTAAGATATATTCTAGACTGTATATATCCAATAGAACTTCCCGTAATCACAGCACGACTTATTGGTAATCCCGATATTGGTAATCCTTTTTCTGTTCTTATGTGTGTGAGGGGTGGGACGCTCTGAAGGTGAGGGGGACGTACATTTTGCTACAAGGACACCCAAGACGAGGGCGGTGCGGGGCGGGCCGGGTGACAGCTGCCCGCCTTGATAAACTGCCCCGGCTAATGGCTCCTGCGAGCAATTAGGGGGAGCTGGCAGCTGGGCAGCCGGGCCGGAGGAGCAGCCGACCGGAGGAGAGCGATTATTATGATGATGAATGGCCGAGCTCGCCGTGTCATATCAGCGGCCAGTGAGTGACAATGGCGGGATGGGGGATGGATCGGTAAAAAGTCAGAGAAAATGAGGCATCGCTGGAACGGGCAGCCCGCCGAGTGCCAATTAGTGCTGCACACTTTCGGGTGCAACTTTACTTTAAGGCGTTGGAGCGGCGAGTGCCGGCAATTGTGTTTGCCCCTTCCCGCCATCGGTGTTGACATTTCGCTCCCGACGCAGACAAAAACAGAAAACAGAGAGCATAAAACCATCCAGTGCCCAGACAGTCGTCAATAACGAGAGGCGACAGGAACAACAACAGCGGCGACCGGGGCGATATCGAGAAATGTTTACCCATCGGACTGTTGACTACGGTCCGCTTTTTTCCCCCATTTTATATCATTTTCCCTGGCGGCCCCCTCCTTGACCGACTGCACTTCCGCCCGGAGCGTTTGTTGAACCCTCCTCGCTGGATATTTAAAAACAAAAACGGACAATTTTGTATAAATTTGGAAAAAGTCGAAAAAAGCGTTTAAAAACTCTTGAGGGAAATGCAAATTTTTACAGCTCTTGGCATTGATTTTGCGCTTGCTGTTTTTCAGCTTTTTCTGTTTTCCTGGGTCCGCTGTCTATTTTCTTTGGCAACAAAGTTTTGTTTTCCGTTTACTTTTGTGTGTTTGAATTTGCTATGCAAATAGCGGCGGCCCGTCTAGCAGGATAACTGCAGGACCCAGATCCTGCAGCAGCATTGGCCAGCTTGGAGTTTCGGCATATGTTGGGGGAGCCGGGGCGTGAATATGTTAATGCGGCCACCAAGAAAATGTTAATGGTAGGTCCTGGCAGATATATATATATATATATAGGAGAGAAGAGTGTCTGTCGTTAATGACGTGGCCTCGATGCCTGCCCTTGGCTTTAATCCGAGCCATACATTTGCCACTCAACGGAATCTCAGTGGTAGTGCACTTCTTCTGCTGCCATTAAGCAAATTACGAATCGAATTTGTAACTCGAATGCTTCCAAGGCCAGCGGATGGAGGGAAGAATCAATCGCAGCCCCAGATACATATGCATTTGCATCTGCATCTGCTTGTGCTTGTGCTTGTGCTTCTGCTGCCGATGTGACACACAAAACTCTTGCACACGAGTGCACACAAAGCGATTTTCAATTAGAAAGGATTAAGCGGGCGAATTGCACAAGGATTTAAAGGCGAGCAGCGGAGTTATTGAGATGAATTTGTATGCAGGCAGCGAGTGAATGAGGGACTGAACGGACGACTGAGCAGGATGCATCGAAATCCGAATGCCGAAAGCCGAAAGCCAGGAGCACAAACAGAACAGTGCAAGTGGAGCGGGCTCAGTATGGGGAAATATATTGCAATGTTATTGATTTATAAAAGCAAGAGCTCTTGCCGGGCTTAAATACACTGCTGTATTCAAAGCAAGATGGGAAAGAGTGCGATTATAAGATCGCAATGGCAACACAGAAGGCTTTACGAAATAAAAGCGGAAAACAAATCTGTAAGGAGGACTTAGCCAGCGGCATCGGCAAATGGCACAAGCACAGCCAGAGACTTTCAAATGAGGCTGCACAAATTGGAGATACTCTATCTTTCCTAAGAGAGAGGAATTCTTGGGTTTTCAATTGGAAATTTTGATAATTATATTGATGTGCAATTATAGATAAAACCTCGGGTGGTGGAGAAAATAATTTAGAATATTCCTGACAAGTATGTAATACTATACTAGCATAATCTGCTAGCCTCGTGTTGCTATTTAATAAAATAAATGTATTTATATTAGCAATAGTCCCTCTATTTTAATTAAAATAAAAATATAAAAAAAGTGAATGGTAAGCTCCAGAAAATGAAAAAGACATATAAATACAAAAGGAATTATATTATTTTATTAATTATAATATTTCCAATCAATTTCTCAATATTAAATTAATTAAAAAGAGCCAAGATCATTAGAAAGTGCCAACGATTCCCAGAGCAAGTTGCAATCCATGGCTCTATTGTTCTATGTGCGAGGAAGAGGAAGCTGATGGTGACGAAGGCCAGGAAAGCACGGCCCCCAGATGCTTTCAAGCCTTTCCAGCCAGGAACCCGACTCGCCTCGCCTCGACTCGACTCGACTCATTGAGTTGCAAATTTCAAATGCACAAAAGTAATGCAGCTCATTTAATTTTCACAATATCCCAGTGCCAGTGCCAGTGCCTTGGCCCGGCCCAGTTGAGTTACCACTGGAGCATATGCTGCCGGATCGGATCCCGGATCCCGTGCTCCTGCAAGCGAGTGCGAGCAAGTGTGTGTGCCAGCACTTCCGTTTCCTCTGCCACGCTGCAGTGGCAGTCGAGCAGTTGCAGCAAATGCCTTACCCTTACTCCCACTTCCCCTTCCCGTTCCCTGCCCTTTGTATCACTCTATGCACAATTGCACACGGCAGGGAAAACAAAGCTGCCGGCTCCTGGTGCTCATGGTGAGTTAAGCGCAAATGGGTCCATGCAGCCCACACACACTCGCCTCTCGGCTGGTAATATATTTTGCGGGTCGACTCGGGTCTGGGAGCTCTTTTTTAATGAAATGCGCAACGAATTTTAGTGTCAGTGGGAATTTTCAATTGCTCAAAGTTGTTCATGTTGCAGCTGCCGTTGTTGCAGTTTATGTTTGAGGAGTTTGCCACCGTCAGTTGTTCCCGCAGCCTTCAGCCAGGCTGCTTTGAATTGGTGCTGGCAGAGAACGGATTAATGGAGTAAATTTTGGGTTAAGCTGAAAGCACCATTCAGCTTATAGGAATTCATTTAAATTATTATCACCTAAAACAAGTTAGCATTCAATAAATTAATATATTTTTCCCAGCAGGGAAAGTAAATCTAATATTAAAATAAATCTTTCAAAGGCTAATTTGTACTAAGGAAAATATTCCTTTTTCTCTGAGTTTAAATTACAGTTTTCTATCTTATATAATTCTAAGAGCTCTTCAATAATTCTAAATATATTTGGTGGATGAATCTGCATAGCTTAGTTAGAAAGGAACTATTAGCAACTGTGTTTAAAGAAAAAGATTCGAATCCTTAAACTGGAAATAAACATCTATGCCTGGTCTCGTTTTCTGGTGGTCTTCCTTATTTACCCTTATTAGATACTATGTAAAGGTTCCTCTTGATTGGGTGGCTTGGTTTCTTAGTGTCATTATACAAGAACTAAAAAACTTGGCAAGCTTGCAGTCCAGCTAACCCTTTCATACTGTACTCCCTTTTGCGTGCGAGCTTTACATTTTTTAATAAAACAATTTCAGGACCAGCATCTGAGAGGGGCTGGAGGGAGAGAGCCTTGGGCGAGGGTGGCGCTTACCTGATATAAACGTAATCTCGCTGAGCATCATCCAGCGGGCGGCGAAGTACAAATGCAACTGCAGGTAGCGCCCCAGGCGATGATGTAATTTGATTGTCACGTCGCGTGCATGATCCAGCACCTGGTCGGGCATGTACGAGAACTGCACGGGCTCCCCGGCGAACTGGCGGCCGCCGATGCTGAAGAACACCTTGGCGTGGACAAACACCTGCAACAACAGTAGCGGAGGGAGTCGGCGGATGAGTAACCGTTGGCAGTCACATAGTAGGTGTTGGTCCCCCTCTGGCCGGGCCACACACACAAGGTGTGAGCGGCATAGTAATTAAGGTAATCACACATACTTTATATTTTACGAGTCGCGGCTACTTTGGGGGCACTGCAGCGGTGGACATACCCAACTGTCCTTTTAAAGATAATTGCAAATGTAGTTTAAGAATGTTTTCTGATTGATACTTACAATGTAGCAGATTTTCTTGGAAGCCCAAAAGGGTTTGAAATCAATTTAAAATCAATCTAAAAGTATGCAATAAAATGTTTCAGGTGCAAATTTGTTTTTTATTTCTATGACACATTTTGTGGCAAAGTTTTAGACACCTTCTTGGGTGATTTCCAGTTATCACTGATTTTTAGTTGCTGACGCTTTGTAGGATATAAGTATTAGCATATAATAGAGTAACGAAAAGTCTTAATTTAATGTTGAATTCTTTCGTCCGCCTCTTTCTGTTAATTTTATGCGGCGTAAGTTGGCGTTCTTGCCAGTTTTGGGCAGTAAGTTCAGTTATGGTCGGACCGCGGAAGTGGCTTGAAATAAACCAGAATTAAACCGCGTCGACAATTCAATTTGGTCAGGCTGAAAGCAATACTCTTTTGGGGCCAACCGGATGTGTAAGTGATGTCTGGGCTGAAGTTGGCAGTTCGAATGGAGCTAATGAGTTGTCGGTTGATTGTTTCCAAGGTGTTAATGGTCGGGTTTGTGGACTTTGTAAGAGCCAAAAGTCGTTGACAACCAAGTGCGGTGGATTGAGGCGTTTGGGTCAAGCTGACAGAACTGAATGACAGTTTATTGAAAGTGACTAATAATCATTAAGACTAGTCAATCAAATTATGTAAGAGAACCTTAATAAAATAAATCGATATTATTACAAACAAGTTATTAGTTTTTGTTTGCCGAGAAAATGTTCATTTTATATAGATAAATTTTATCTAAAATGATAACGAACACTGTAGAACAATTTAAGAAAATGCATCCAAAATTTGTTGATAGAAAATTGCAAATTTAGATTCATATTTGGCTTTATATTGTGCTAACTCCAAGTCTAGGCTGCCTTGATTTAATTATATTTGATTAAAAAGTTGGAAACGCACAAAAAATATAATATACCAATTAAAATCAAAATAAATAGGAGTTTAAAAGGAGCTAATAGGAGTTTTGCCTTTTTAATCAAATGTTAATGGTCTTCGTTTGTTTTCAATGTTTACCATCCAATACACTTAGCGGTCTCCGATTTCTTGTTTCAATATACCCACACCAAAATATACCCTGATTTCTCGTCGCTTTCTCAGGCTCTACGCTCTCTGTTCTCTAATTAGCCAAAGTCCACAGCCAATTGGCAGCAGCTTCACAAACGGCACATAAAATTTCAATTACCACAAATTTGCCCGGACTTTGATTTGTGGACGCCATTCGGAGCGGAGGTGTGGAGTGCAGCAGGATGCTGAGGAGGCTCTTGAACCCTGAGCATCAGCCTTAATGGAATCTCGGTCCACTGGCCCATAATTTACCGCAGCAGCATCTTCCTGACGACGAGGCTCAGTGTCGTCGCTTGCTATAATTCTGATTTTTATGACTTTTCATTACCATTTGCTTTCCCGGAGCTTCGTTACCAAATGCTTCATAAGTCATAAAGTTACTTAGAGCGGCTATGTGGACAAGCGGCGAGGCCACTTTGCGGTCGTGCCGTAAATACTGAAAGTGCCACTTATGATGCATTGATAAGCCTCAAAATTATGCTAATTGCGTTTTAATTATGACGCGCGTGTGGCCTCTGCCCGGCACCAGGTGGAGTTTGGGAAGCCACCCAGCTCCACGGAACTCTCTCCTGCTATTCTTGTTTGTCTGTGGGATTATCGCCATGGTCAGCCCTCCCTACCTCCGGTTTTAAGGCCGCCACTTGGAGATTTAAAGGGTATGCTTGTGCCAATAAGAGTACATTTATAAGGGCATGAATCAGCATTAACAGTGAAGTCGGTCTAGCCCTGACCGCCGCCTGTTAACTTTTTTTAAAGCTATCAAATTTGTATTGAGTTAAATAAATAATATAGCAGCAGTACTCTGGGTATCCTAAGGTCGGGACATTAGGGCACTAAGTTCAGTCCTCTTAATTATTAAGGAGATTGCGGTGTATTCGAAGTGCTTCGGCTTTGACTTGTGCTTATAATAATGAGAAAGTCAGTGCAATTTATTAATTAGCATTTCTCTCTCTTCAGCAAGCTTATTAATTAAGCGCCGCATTAAATATGAACTCCTGTTAAAAGTATTCCTCTTTTATGGCAACTTCGGTGCCCTTTGATCCTAACAACTTTATGGATACCGGCAACAAACAGCGACCTATATATATCTATCAGCTGAGATAACTGAACACACTGATTAATTTGACACAAATTTGACAAGCTTATTGTCGAAGCGGAAAGGTACGACTCGTATATTACTTTCCCAAATTCAATAGCCCCAAATGAAGGCTTTTGGTCGAAACTCTGCCTTATCTCTCTGATAACATCATCGAAAGGTACATAGGAAATTATTAAACTGTCAGGCGATACTTACAAAAGTCAATAGAAGAAATTTACAACAAATTTATGACATGGCCAGAGTGCTGCAGTGAGCGAGAAAAAATAATTAAAGATCTGATGAAAATTTTCAAACAACTTGAACTGTAACGAAAAAGAAAATAATTTCGAAAAGCTACATAATAGTTTTAATTCCTTGAAGTATTAAAAATGTTATTGTCTCCGGAACTTAAAAAAGTAAAGAACTAGTTTCAAGAAACTAAAGTTATTCAATTAGAATTTCATTGTTTCTATATCCCAATCCAATAAGTGTGATTAAAACTCTCAATTCTTATCTGTCAATAACTCAATAACTCTGAATGACTTCGAATGTTAACACATTGCCACAATAAATTAGGTCGATGGACTTGAAAATTTGTTTTGTGCCGCATCAGCCCAGGAGATCTGTTGGATTATGGTCTGTGAGGAGTCGACCATCGACTCGGGGCATACTTCAAGAATAAACAGACATTTTTCATACGAGTCCGGCCATATGCATACCCAGCCCTTTGTACATGTGTACGTTTTTATATATACATATCTGCTCGAATGGCTGTTTACTTTCGATAAAGACCACCGCAAGTAAGGTAATTGACTCGATAATGGCAGCACCCAGACCCCAGACCCCAGACCCCAGACCCCAGACCCCAGACCCCAGACCCCAGACCCGAGCGACCGACCTCCCGATCTCCCCCAATATATGTATATATGGGTGGAACCGCCGGGCTGAAGTGCCACCTGAGTGCGGGAACCACGAGCTCTCGGCTTGCCCCGCTGCCCGCGTCATATCAATTGCAGTTTGTTTAGGTTCGATTTCGTATTTGGTTTGTTTATAAAAAGCGCTCGTTCTGTCGATTTCATTTTATTATTGCGCTGGTTGGAAGTGGCTGGAGCTGTTTAGCATTTATTTGCTCAGTTTGCCGCCAGTCTGTCTGGCCAGGGATCCAGGTCCGCGCTCTCAGAGCCCCACCCCAGAGCAGTTGTTGGTTTTTACGATTTCCAAACACTCTGCGCATTCTGTTTATATTATTTATTGTGCTTGCCGGGCGTATTAAAGAGATACTTTTCCAGGTATGAGAGAGAGGTATGAGCTCTCGATCACATGATGATTAAGCCCAGGAAAGTTGTCTTAGATCTAGATTTATTCACCTGAACGTCTTTGGAGAACATGTTGTTGGTGTGAATGATGACAGCGCTGAAGTTTCGAACAGTCTCAAACTCGAATGTGATTTCCACAGGTCGTCCAAGCAAGGTATCATTTCGCCAGCCAATCCATTCGTAGCCTGGCAATAAATTTGGAAATCGTTGACATTTCTTAGAATTTAAGTAATTCGTAACTATATATCTATTCTAGGTAAGGTATTCGAGCCTTTTATACGGCCTTGTTACAATCAAATTTATGTGACATTTTAAACAAGGAAATGTCTCGAGCCTATCCCTCGAATAAGGCTTTTGTCCAGCAAAGTTAGTAAGGAAGATCTCCGCTGATTCGAATGCACTCACCTTTGCCGAATCCACTGATATCGGTGCGAAAGTTGTCCTGGCCTCGCTGGCCATCCACAAGTTGGCCCAAGCCGTTCACAAAGCGATCGCCCTCCTCGTGGCCATCAAAGGTTTTGTCCGACAGATCGATTTCCATGCCCCGTTGCATGCCTTTGGGAATGCTGTAGGATACGACTCCCTCTGAAAAATTAGCAAAGGGTTACAAATAAAGAAGGCATTAATGGAAGACCAAGCGGATCGGGATTCGTACAGGAAGGTGTTCATTATTTATACTTCTTTACACAGAAAATTATTTTATTTTTATTAGTTTGGAAAGGATTTTGGTTCGGTTTATTAGTGTAATATTATATTTGGTTAATAGGATGGGCTCATTACCTTAAAGGAACCTTCTATTTTGAGAGATGTATTGCACATACTCTGTTAACCCCGTTGAAATGATTTATTTATAATATTTCGTTTAAATTGTGATATTTTTGGTGATTTTAACTCATTATATATGTAGACCTTGTATTTATAAGCCTATTTTACGACTCCATTCGAGTATTGCACTGTAAATTAAGTACTCGTCGTAGTCAACCAGCTCATAGCTGGGCCAAAGAGCGCGGTCTAAGGTAAAATAATAAAAGAAACTAGCCAAAAAGTAAACAAAGTAAAGATCCATAGAACCGGTCGCAGAGTTGATTGCGTGCCTGCAAATATTTTAAATGGTCTTTGAAAAGTTATGCGACATACATATATGTGTATCTTCGGAATAAATATTAAGCAAGAAAAAAAATAGATTGCAAAGAGCGTTATGCTTTTGTTTGATTTAATCTCTAAGAATTAAAGTTGAGTCAATTTTGAACAAATGCCAGTCTTTGTTATTCGGAAACTTAAAATGCTTCGCTATTTAACTTCCTCGGAATAAAATTAAAGTTTTTTTGTACTACAAAGTCTTCACATCTATAAGTATTGATTTAAGAAGTTGAAACCAAACGACCGACTTTCTTTCAACGCAATTTATAGGGTCATTGCAGCTATGGAGGTGTCTCTGTTTGGCCTCCTAGAGCCACTAACAAGTGCGACTGGCGGATGTGGGGGTCAGGGGCCCGAGCAGAGGCGAATCGGGAATCTTGGGCATAGCATGGGCATGGTGAGGCACCTACCTTCCCAGGCACAGCCGACGATCTCGGCGCGCAGGCATACGGTGCGATCGTACTGGCTGTAGGGATAGATGCGCACTTTCGAAGCGAAGACGCTGGGCTGGAGCACGTTCTCCACCTCGCTATAGGTGTTCGTATTGGCGGGCAGTATCTGCAACGAGAGGAGGCGGCGGGGGAGTTATAAATGGGGCTGCGGCATGTGTAGGTGGCTGCCTCAGCGCCAAAAACTATCAAGGCGAGGAGGAAAATAAAAACAAAAGCGTTCAAATTGATTTTCCAATACTTGGTCAGAATAAATCGATGGAACGACTGGGTTCGCGTTTGGTCCCGGCTCTGGCCCCGACACCTACGCAATTTTCGACTCTTTCTCTCTCTGATGATAATTCGCACGTAAATTGTGTGGCTAAGAGATGTAATATCTCCCTGATCTTGTCCCCCCAAACCCGGAACCCGGGGCTATTTAGATTGTTATCTGCTAGCCTTGCCTGGTCGTGATTAATGTGTGAATGGGCAGAGCGGAGAATGTATCGGCTTTAAGCTCTGGGGCCAGGCTACAGCTTCGATGTCTTTTATAAAATATTTGTCTAGTAAATCTACTTTACGGCTTTGAACTTATTTTCTTCAAACTTGCTGCTTTTTAATGTTTACATTTTAAATAATTTAAAACAAATATTGGACAGTATATTAATCTGACTTGAGCTTACACAGATTGATAAATTTAAAACTCTTTTGGTATGCAACTTTTCACCATCTCACCTCTTTGCCTTGCGTGCTCTTCCAGCGTATCCACTTCTCGAAGCCCGGCCTCCAGTAGTCGACCACGTAAGCCTCGGTGTACTCCTGTCCCTGACCTTTGCCAAACCGACCCTGGGTGCGAACGGCGCTGACCAGATGCACCTGCAGCAGGTCGATCTGCAGATATTCTGTCAGACCGCGCGACACCATGTGCTTGGGACACCAAGCTCCTCCGTTGTTGTCGACCTTTAGCCTGCAAGGAAAGTATATAGTTGAGAATTAAATCACTAAATTTAATTTAACTTAGTAAATAGTAAATTATTAAGGACAGTGTTTTGACATGTAAGTCCTTTGTTTTAAGGATTGAAATAATTGCATGAATGCAAGGCCAGCAAAGGCTGAAAAAATTGTTTACTAAAACGACCAAAAACCTGCTCAACTTGCATATTTCATGTTTGGCACCGTAACTCTGACCTCCTTTAACCAAAAACTCGATTTTTATAACAGCTGCTGCCTAAGTTTTTAGTTTGGAACTTTTCGTTTTCAGTTTTCCGAAAAACAATTCGAGGGAAAAGAAATAACCATAAATAACCACTTGACACTGGGCCAAAACTAAACTTTCAAGCATATGGCACTGTGGCATTAGGGGAATACAGTAAATATTTTCTAAATTGGTAAGCATTTATAAATTAAGCATATATTTGCAAGCATTTATTTATAGAACATAAACTAATTACGCTGAATTGGCTGCTTCGCACACTGTGCAAAAGACTCAACTACACTTGAGGAAAGTCAGGAACTCAGAGACTCAAACTGCTACTTCGTCTGCATTGCGACATTTTCTATTGTGTCCTTGCATACAAATGGGGAGTTACCTGTCGAGGTAAGTGTGCCCCTTAGTAGAATTTCACTTAGTAACAGCAACCAAATGGTAAATATAGAGAGAAATATTCCAAAATGTAGAAGATCGAATATATTATATGCGCAGTTACACATTCCTTGCACAAGCCAAGAACCCCCATCGACTGCAGAGCAAGACAAAGTAGGAAATATTAGTTAAGAATTGGTAAATTGCAAAATTGAAACCTGCTCCACTTTTGCGCAAAGTTAAGCCGGTAAGTGTATACATATCCATTAACCATATAACAGAGCGATGGGGATGG
The DNA here is from genome assembly GCA_008042795.1 of Drosophila asahinai. Classification (NCBI taxonomy): domain Eukaryota; kingdom Metazoa; phylum Arthropoda; class Insecta; order Diptera; family Drosophilidae; genus Drosophila; species Drosophila asahinai. Next base: position 48,018 of record VNJZ01009259.1, read on the forward strand.
GGGCATCAGATTCCACACACACGTGTATCCCTGGCGTGACCTACATTCCGTATCCTCGGTTCAGCTGCATTCTTTCCTCCTTATATTTGCTTGCCACATATGTGTTTGTGCAGAATATTTTTTGCAGCCACTTTGCGCCGTTCCTCTTACGCTATTATACGTTAATCGCGGTTTACAACGCGCCAAGTCAGGACAGCACCGGGCGAGGACGTTCCCTGGCAGTGAGAGGATCTCCCCCCTATATGCAAAGCAGGCTCAGCGACGCCAAGCTGCCACAATGTCCTTGCCCCAATCCCAATCCCAGTCCCACTTCCACCCTCCGAACTCCCCTAGAGTGACTCTATATATTTTCAGGAATGGGTCGAATTATTCAGCATTAATATCAATTTGGTAGTCATAAATCCAATGAGTCGTGCGCTGGGATATGTGACCATGTGGGAGGAGGCGAGGAACCTGACATTTGTCCGTGGAAGATACTGAAACTAAATTGAAGAGCTTATAAATCCAAAATAAACTCTTCTTAAAACGCAAATATGTTTCCCATTTTTTGCTATTTCTAATAACTCAAATAAAATATGAAATTTAATACATTTATGAATTTATTCCATTTAAATAATATAATTTAACGGGAAAGTACCAAAAATTCCTTCGTTTTAAAAACTAAAAGCAACAATAATTTAGCGAGTTTGAGTTCAGTATTAAATAAATAAGTGTCGAATACTTTAAGGCTAAAAGCTGAAAGCAACGAAGCACTCTTAGAGTAATCGAAGAGGCAGCAGTGTATTATATAATCGAGTTTTACTCTAATGATGTCTGCTGCTGCTTATTACCGCTGACATATGGGTCACCTGGGACTTTACTTTAACTTGAAATGCCGAGCGCCTAAAAGCCTGACGATGCTCTTATAAAATACGTTCCGGAAAATCGCGCCTCGGCTGCTTTTTGTGTCGCTGAAAAGGACGGCCTTATTCGTTTTGGATCACTTTACATTGAGCTTTGGCTGGCTGGCTGGCGGAGATCCTTTCATTAGCTTCGTTTCGCAGGAGCTCTAACGAGCCCGAGAGGTGCCAGTGCCGGCGTCATTTAATATCCGAAAACTATTCCGAGGAGTATGCAGGGCGCCAGGCGAGCTCGAAATATGCCGTGCGAAAATGCTGTTTTTATTCTACCTGCCGGGTGCTGTGGTTTCGTTTTACAGCAAATTGTTGCATACTTTGTGGAGCGGAGCCCGGCTGTCAGGACCCCAGCGCCATTGCATACTTTCCGCCGCATACTTCGGCTGTTATGGTCAGTAGCACCTGCTCCAGGCTCTGAGCCGTGACCAAGCCCTAGCTGAAGGCAGCGCAGCAGCGCCGTCCCAAGTCCTTTTTTTAGGCAAAGCCACTAAAATATGCCATAAAAGGTCTGCAGCTATGGCATAACTGCAGCAAACGATGTTACGTGCCCTCCCCTGCCCGATATCCTTCGCCCCGAACAACGAACCCAGCTAAGTGGCTGTAATGTTGCACTGAGACACACGCTAACTCGGCCGGGTGTTAGTTTACTCTATGCGCCCAACGACGCCGGAAACTGGAACCGAAGCGCACACGCGTGCGGAGATGCAGATACACAGACACACGGATACCCAGATACCCAGATACCAGATACACGATACAGTGGGTAACTGGGTCCTCCTCGGCCGTAGTCCGTTGCCCTAATGGAAGAGTTCCGCTCGCTTTTAATAACAATTCATGGCGCTTTCACTGGCTCGTTCGGTGTTCGGCCTCGCACACATTTATTAAGTTAATTATGAAAATAAATGGGTTACTGTTTAAGAAAGGTAAGGACTAGCTGAAGATTGGAAATTCTTTGGGCTGTGAAAATGGAAAGCAAATGAACAGCCCGAAGGGCATTCGTAGAGATAATCAACGACAGTTTGGCGTGCTGAATTGCTTTAGTTAAAGCGTATAAAGAAATCCAACTATGACTTGGTCAAATAATATAGAAACTCCTTCAGGAAAGTTGGTTAATGGAATAAGTTGGTTCCTAAACTCTTATTATAAACGGGGTCTTCTATCCATTATATTCATAAGTCGTTTTGTAGAAAATAAATTTAAACTATTTGGCTTAAAACATCATGTATATGTGTTAATTATAGTTTATATGGAGGAGAGTGTCTTCAACTTGGAGTTGCACTTGATAAATAATAATTATATAATTAAAACTTATCTTGAGCGCTAGTAAACATATGCAGTAGTATCCGGCTCGAAGGATCAATGCTTGGCGTGAATAGTTTATAAAAAATTAAAGAAATTAATCCTAGGTGTTAACTATTTTTTGAATTGAAATTTCTTTTATTTATTTTTATGTATTAAATGCATTAATTCATTTTTCTTAGTTTCGTTCCCTCCTCAGCTCCAACTCTTGTCTCTGAATGGAGTAATTTTCCATTCCCCTGTTGTGTCCTGCTTTCACACCCCACGGATGAGTGGCTCGGGATCCACATTATAGCATGCATAGAGACATGGTAATTTCTCCTCTTATTTCATTTCTATGCAGTAGACACTTCCTTCCTCATTACTTATTTAGATTCGCTAACAATATACATTTGTCCCTGCCGCAGCGAGCCCTGGCCCTATGTTCCCCTTGAATTTATTTCGGTTCGCTTTATGCAAAATCTAATTTGCATATGTTTCTGCCTTCTGGCTCGGCGCAGGAAGAGGTCCTCAATTGGCTTGTTTTGCTAAGCACAATAAAAACGTTCTTGTCTATGGTGACCCTTTTCCGAGTTCTTTTGCCCCTTTTCGTTTTCGAGCCGGGGTCTATATGATTTTATTTCTTTTGGGATCTTTTCATGCCGCTCGCTGGGGTATATATTAAATTTCCTCTGCTTTCTTTGCAGCTCCTCGCTAATGAGTTTGAGATTTATGCAGAAGAGGATTTAAAGTTTGCACCTAGACCAGATACTAGCAAAAAGTTAAGCAGATTCCCAGAAGCTAGTGGGACACGGTCTCAAAACTTGGGCTGCTTGCTGTCCTCTTGGCAACTTAACTTTTGCTCCGAGGACCAAGGACCGAAACGTAAGCGGCTTAAATTTTCTTTTTCCGGCGGCGCCGACGACCTCCTCAGCATATGTTACCCCGCTCCTACGCTCAGACGAAAGCCCATCTAATAGCCTGCCAATGGGGGAAGGGTTGTGCAGGGATTTCGGCTCCGACTCAGATCTCATTGCCTCGTTTATTTCACCTGAACGGACGGACGGGGGTGAGAAACTTATGCGGGGCTTGTAAAATATTTGCGTTTTCAATTTTGTCCCGAATGTGTGTAAGACGCTTAAGGGCTGTCAGCCCTGCCGTTCTCTTCCTCGTCCCTATTTATTTTCCATTTAATTTTCAATTCTTTCTTTCAGCGTTCTTAATGGCACTTGATGCAATTAAAATGCCAAGGCAACAGTTCCTTCTGCCAGCGGCTCGTAAGCTACTAAAAATTATTTTTTACGATTGTCATAAAGACGGCTACACATCCGTCCCCCAGTCACACCACCAATCCCCCCCACTTTTGACGCCTGGCCCAATCAACCCCTTGCCAAAACAATGACGCCTCCTCTCGGTTTCCGGCGCTCCTCGCGGCTGCTAGCGAGTTTTTAATTAAAAATTCTTTTTTCCTCTCCGCAACGCTGCTGCTCTGTTGCCAAAATATTTTGGTAAGCTTGCAGTCAAAGGACTGCAGGGGCAATCCTTTAAAAAATTAATTTTCAGCCTCAAATGAGCGTCAGCTGGCTTTAATTGCTCGTTGCCACCTACCCAAAGCAGGAGCAATTCAGCCGGAATGGCGGCGATAGATTGACATTGAATTGAGCTGGAAGTCAAATGCGCAATGAAAGTGCGAATTCCCTTTTGGGTGGAAAATAACCGCGATTAGATGGCAGCAGTTGTGTGGGTGAATCTAATCTAACGGGTTGGAAATCTACTACCTAGTCATTTTGGTATGTACATATATTAGAAGTCATTTAGTTTATTTTATTATTAAGGTGTGGGTAGTGGAAAGTCTGAAGCATAAGGGACTCATTAAGTGGGGAGGAATAAATATACTGAAATAATGTATTTAGCCTTAGCTTAGTTTAGGCAAAAATCGTATGGCATTTCCTTGACGTCAAGAAAACTTTACAGTTCTTTCTATCATATTTGAAGCCAAGAGACGTCACAATGAAATATACAAATATAAATGATCTTAATACCAATATTTCATTCGCACCGAAACGGCAACATGGAAAATTAAGCGAATGTGAAAAGCTTTTTAAAAATATCTATACAGACCACTCTTAATATGACTAAAAAATCTGGCAGCCCTTTGAATTCGTAGGATGCAGTTTTTGTTTGTATTGCATATCAGACCCCATAGGAAGTAGATCCTCTTTAAAACTGAGTTTATTGGGAACTAAGAAAGGTAGACATACTTATTTTAAATACAATGCTAGTCGCATTTCCCGTTATGATACATCAAGATGATGGTTACCGATATAAAAGTATAAAGTAAAACGGAAATGTACAGTCAGTACATTACGTTTATATATCAATTTTACTTTTTTATTATGGCTCCTGTCGTTTTCTTTGATTTCGAGCCACTTGGTTAACGGACTTTAAAGAATGTCATAAATTTATGCAAGCATACCTTTGTATCTCCGCATCCGCCCCATCTACCGCCCTGCCTCGGTATCGTAACCCACATTAGAAGGAGGCAAAGCCTCTGTGCACGTCTTCTTCTTCGGCCTCAGCTCCAGCATAATGGCTTTTGTGTTATGCTTTTATGATTGAAGTGAAAACAAAAGGAGGCAGCGGGCGGGGCGCTGGTCGAGGTTGTCCTCAACCCTTGCACGTCACAAAGAGCCAGCCCTGGTGTGGTGAGTGTCGTGTTGTGCTGTGTCGGGTGTGTGTGTGCCTATCGATTTTCCCTTCGGCCATAAAACGCTAATGGCCGACTTCACGTCGACCCAAACGTCTTCCTGCTCCCTACTCCCTACTGCTTCCTCGCTGGGCCACAGAAGCTGCTGTCGCCATTTTGCTTTTCATATTTTCCATTGAACTTTAAGCCGACATCTCCATTTATTGCTGTTGCTGCTGCTGTTGCTATTGCTGTGACCGCCATATTGCTGTTGTTGCTACGCCTTTAGCCTGAGCCGCAGTTGCCATTTTTATTGTCATCCTTTCCGCCGTCGCCGCTCTGCGTGTTTGCCATTTTCCCTCCATTCTTTCTAGGTTTTCGCCTTGCAATTTCCACTTGACACAATGGCACACAAAATGCAAAACTCCCCCACTGCCATTTTCCGCAACCGCCTCACGTTCCCCATCCGCACTGTTGTCTGTTGAATGTTGTATGTCGGCTGCTAAAGTGTTGGCGGCTTGCATTTGTATTGTGTACTTTCCTTGTATTTATTTCAGTTTTTTTCTGTATTTTCCTCTTTTCGCTTGAGCCAGAGTTGTCCTCTGCATGTCATTTTCCATTTTCTCCCCGTTTACTTTTGCTCCTTTTTGGCAGCTGCTTTTCCATCGTTGCAAGTCGGCTTTCGGCTGATTCTCGTTCCTGCCCCTTTCCTTAGCCTGTCCTGCTTTCTTCAGCTTCTGAAGTCATTATTGTCGGGGACGCAATAACTGTGACAAAGTCATCTCCCGCCTTCTTCTGCGGTCGCTTCTTGGAGCAGGCGCCACCCTCGAAGAGTTTCCTTTGGCCATTGTTGCTTTGCTTTGCCTGGCGCGTGACTTTTGTTTAATGGCTGTCATATTTTGCAATTGTTGGGCTGCTGCCGGGGGCTTGGCGCAGGAATTGTCCTCGTAACTAGGTGGCCGACACAAAAGATGCTGCCACCCAAGACATTCCTCCGAAGCCAATTGGCTTTTGGGCCACCACGGAGGCCCCCACCTGTCTGTTTCCATCTGGTGTTGCGTTAGACTGCCGGTCAATGCAATTCAAGTGCCCGGTTTATTTTTATCGCACTTCAAGTGCTCTGAGCCAGCAAATTGTCTGGTGCGCAGGCGTAACCAGCAGCCACAACAGCCACAACAGCCACAAAGGGGACTTTCGTCGGCTGGTTAAATTCAAATAGCCGCGGCAAATACCCGCAATGTTTGCCCCCGGTAATTGAAAGGCAAACAGAAGGCCAGAAACCCAACAATTTGAAGACGAAGACTGCGCATGCGCAGCCCCCGGTTCCTGGGTTCCGCCGGACGACTCAATCGAGGCCCGCGACTTGCGCGGCTGTTTGCCTTACCTGCGGCCCGGGTTCGCCGTATTGACAGAAGACGGTTTCTCCGCAGTCAACCCAACCTGTAACTGCAACATAGCTGGCGAAACTAGAAGAGCCAACACACAGTTACAGCTTCTTGTCTATTTTTATTTGGTAAAGAGCTACGCATGTGAGACTCGACGGTCGCCACCGAAAGGTATCTTTATAAATGCTTATTTAAACAGCTGCAGGTGCTCCATTCCGATGGCTTACAGTTTCAAGATTGGAGCTAAGTCGGATCAAAGATATCTGGGAATTGCAAGTTAAAAGGCTTTTCTTTCATCTTAACAACTAAAAACTACCTGCGTAGCTAATTAAGTAAAGGTTTTTTACAATAACATTTTTAGTTTGGAGTTAATATTTAAAGTATAATAAAGCAATCTTAATCTATGTGAAGAACTTTTATTCCTTCCTTTTTTTAAAGTAAAGTTTACTTCCTTAAAATGCTCTCTTGGTTTGGGGCTGCCTGTATTCGTTAGCTTAGCCAGGTGAAAGAATTCCTTACGCTTCTCACGAAATATAAAGAAGAACTCCCAGTGTGTGCTTTTTAATAAATGCAATTAATAAAACATGTTTACATCCTTGTGCGTATCTACGACGGATTCCTTCGACGGTGGCCTGTAGTTGTGCGACCTTTATTTAATTACGCTGGGAAAATGTGAGTTTATTGAATTAAATGGAGCGTAAGGTCCGTGAAGGGAAGATTTAAATTGCCTACCGCCTGGATATCGATTTAAGAACCCAAATCAATGCCAAATATGTCGGCGGATAATGTGTAGCAATGAAGAAATTCAATAAAATGTTATAAATAATTCAATAATTCAGCTCGAATGAAATATGTAATGCTGAGAAACTTTTCCGCGCTGAGCACTGTGGGTTATTTGAACAATAAAGTGCGTATTAAATCAGAACACCCAGTATTTTTGGGGACTATAAGGATCTATTTTGTTATAGAATCTTTGTAAATTGTATTATTTTCACAAAAAATCATTAGTAAGCTATTACCTTTGAATCCATTTAATATTTTTAGGTTTAAACCCAATAAGATTATTTTTCCCTCTTTTCATAAATATTGGAAGTAACTTAAAGTTTCACAGGGCATTGTTTGGTTCCTTAACATTTTTAATAAAGAATGATTTCCTAGTTAAGATTTAAATTTAATGTATATTTGTCTTAGTAATATATTCACAATTTTCTGCCGAAATCTCCCACTGTGCGGAGGCTGCTAACGATAATCAATGTACGAAAAATGCCAAACCGTTATCAAAACTCGAATCCGATGAGGCAAACGACCAAGCAAGGCCTTAAATCATAAAAATTGACTCATTTGTAACATAAAAAGCACATTAACACATTAGAAGACCTCCAACCATTTGTCGGGGTTGAACGCTGCGATGGGGAAAGAAAATGGGAAGGGGAATGGGGCTACGGGGAATGTTTAGATGTTTGGCTGTTTGGGATCGGCTGACAGCTGAAGCGAAACAAAGTCGAGATTCGATGAAACAATTCAAGAAAAAGTGCTGGGAACTAGGGGCCAGATTCTTAAAAACAAATATAATTTCAAAGAAAGTATGTCCATATTGCGAGATATTGATTTGTAAGAAAATGTATAACTATACATTTTCTTACACTTAACTAAGTGGGTAAATATATTTTACCTAAAGAGTGTTTTGTTGGAGATAATGCTTATTAAAGAACTTAGCTACTACTAAAGCAGAATACTGAATAAATGAATATCGATTTGATTATAATATAAGTGTAAAAATAACATAAACTGAATATTTCATAACTTCTGTGCCTGTTTTTGAATGTTTTCCGAAGAGTAACGATTACTTTTTTAAGCTCAACTCACTGCTTGCCAACTCTGAAAAATTATGATAGGTGTGTGACAGTTTAGCACTTTACAGTAAATAATAATAATACTTATCAATACTTTAACATAATTTTTGTAAAACAGTAAGGGTTTGTTCTTTGTTATTTAAATTGCATACTTTCGAGCCTTTATATAACTGCTAATTCTGTTTTGAGTCACTGAAAGATAATAAATACTGAATGGTAATATAAATGATAAAAAAGATTCAATATATATATTCAAAACGTACTAGGTGACATCCCTTAAAATAATATAGGCAAACAATTTATTATACTGACAAAAGCCAACGCCTCGAGTGACGAAAGCCCAGAGTGGAGCATTTATTTAATTGGGCTCGTGACTGGCACGCTGCCACCTCTAAGCCACGGTGGCACTGACAACACGCAGCAATCAATTCAATCGGGCAGACATTAAGCACCGAGTGTAGCTGGGAAAAGGCGAAAAACCAAATCAAACATTAATGCAATAAAATGGAAAACGCGTTAACAGCGATTGCCTCGGTGGCCGAGGCTGGCAGCCAGCTGGCAGCACATCGCAATCAGTGCTAGGTCCACGCAGGAGCTGCGAGTCCTGCCCGGGATTGGGGCCGGGATTGGGCGGGGGCCTAAAAACAGACTACGCCGAAAGCGAAAATCAATGCCACTGACAGGCGAAAGCCCCCCCGAAAGCGACTAAGTGAGCGACAGCCGCCGACGAGTGAGCAACAATGGAAGGTGAATTTGATAAGTGGCGAGGGTTGGGCAAGTGTGCGTCCGGGGGAGGGCCACTCCTCCCGGTTGTTGTGGCCTGGCAACATGGCTGACTTTGCCAGGGAGAAAATGCAGCGCCTAATGCGGCAATTAGGGGTGGAGTTCTCGGAGGGTTTCACAAAGGATTCGATCCGAAAGGTGTATACAGTTCGGAGGCGGAAGCTACATATATCTGGAGAACACGGATCTAGTTTGCCGTTCCCTAATTGGAGGAGTTGCAAGGACTCTGTTTCACAGGACCCCCACTGATTGGAGTTCCATTACGCAGGAACTTTATTTACAAACAATTGTTTCTGCCTTGTGATTTTTTGAAAATTACGCAGAAAGAGCGGCAGCCAAGAAAAGTAGTTTTAAAGGTTGATTCAGCATCATATATGGTTAATAATATTTGTTTCTGAACAAATATAGTAAATAAAGAATATTTTAGATATTATGCTTACGAACTTAGTACAACAATAAATCAGTCGAAAATTCCAATGAGTTCTTAACAGTTCTTTCTATCCTCTTACAAATGCCAGACCACTTTTAATGGAAAGCACTGCTTAATGCCGAATAATGCCTTCAAGATGTTCGACCCCCGAAGTTTAATCTCACCTGCTACCAGGCTTCAGTGGAGCGGCACTGATTAATAAAGTTAAATGACTTATAAGTCCATTAAGCAAACTTCTGTGCTCTGGCGTATGGGAGAACCGCCAAAGAAATTAGCGAGCCAACGGGCAGAAATTTGGGAAAAGGAAAAGCAAAACAACTTTACAAGTCTGCAACTGATTGAAATACATATCGGAAAATCGGGAAAGCAGTCGACGAGGAAAAGTACGTAAAATGTGATGGCAGCTTAGCATGCAATAAGCAGCAAGTTATTGACCCATTTGGTTTATGTACTGTGAAGGGAAAATCAAAGAACTGGCGGAGTTCGACTGTAGTTCGGAGAATGCCTTCGACAAGCAGGGGGGACACCACCCCAGATCCAGATTCGTCTATTGTTTTCCCATTCCCGTAATGACAGTGTGAACTCAAAAATCATTGCATTCAGGATTCAAGTTTTTGCCGGGGAGCTGTGTGGGAACTCGAAAGCTGCATTTCATATGCGCCAACGCACAAAACCACAAGAGCAAAGGAAACTTTCCACACAAACTTACAACGATTTGCAATCAATTCGGGGACAGCCAGAGCTAGGGGTGTCACCTCGGAGCCACGACGAGAGTCAAAGTCAATGTGAATGCGACCAAATGTTAATGTCGGCTCAAGTTGATGTCTGCCAGTGGAGTTCGAGAGAATATGCGATTCAGAGTGAACCGAAAAAGCAGAACATTAAAGCCAAAACAACTAACAGGAGTTTTCTAGTTCCCCCAGTCTTTTCTAAGGCCAAAAACGTCTATAGTTAAGAGGGAATAAGCAAATTTAATATGAGTGAAGAATAATTATTATAATCTTTAAATATGTCAGCATTTATTGATAAACGATTATTACTTAATGTTCACTTTTGTTAAGCATTTCTTAGTGAAGTGTGATTTTATCTTAACTATTATTATTTAATGTGCATTTTTCTTCACTATTTCTTAGTAAAATGTGAAATTAATTAAGCAATGTGAATTTCCTCATTTGTATTTCAATCTTAATGTTTCAATTTGATGTATACAATGTGACAGATATCGAACAAAGGAATTCCACGGGCACACTGATTGACTCAACAAATAATATATGATTTGTTAATAAGATAGTTTTTAAAACATCTAACGGAAAGACCAAGAGGGTTACCAGGACAGACCAAGGCATTGCCTCTCTTTAAATTGTAATCCAGAAAAGCAGACCTCAATAAGTGTTTCCCCTTTTTATAAGCCCTCAAATTTTAGGGAACACATTTCCGCGCCACCGACTTTCCCCAAATTGCTTCAATTATCCCTCAACTGCCAAACAACAGCAGCTTGCACTTCCCATACACTCGTATATGTATGACTGGGTGTACTTTCTCCACTCCGACGTAACTCCCAACTGCCAAGGGGAAATTTATGTGTAGCCTACATTTAGGCGCCGGCCGTGTAGGGTCCGTGACGCCTGTCGCAAATAACTCAGCGATCAAAAATGCCGCCCGCCAGCGCCCGCCTGCCATGAGAGTGCCCGACCGAGTGAGTCGCATATTTTCATTAGGAGACATCCATCAAAATTCACGCATGAATATGTACTTCTCATGCTCGCCCGAACGCAATGAATCCCGCTGAATCCCGCACATTGTCATTTCCCACCTGGAAAAGTGAAAAAATAGAGCCGAATATCGCTGGATATAGTCGTATGCTCGGCGGGGGGAAAGTGAAACGAAAATAGGCAAAGAGTTTTTGGTCACGTAAGGCTCATAAAGAATGCCGATGGCATAATTTGCACTCTGGCCTCAGTTTTGCCTTTGTTTTCCCGATCCGAGGCCCTGAAAGTAGGCTACCAAGGTAATAAGTTTCATCGACTCTTGTAGTGCTGCCAAGTGGCCCGAAAGCACGCCATAAATCCTGCACAAGCGGAACTTAAAGACCAACTTTAACCCCTTAAATATTCCACCGCGAACTTTTTCATTTATCATACCTTAACGAGAGAGAGAGAGTGAATTTCCTCCTGTCCTGTCCTGTCCCTCTGTGTCTCATGTGAAGCAACCTTTTTCGTTTGTAATAAAATTCATATGTTTAACGTGAGGCCCACCTCATCGATGGCGGGAGGGATGCGGATGCGGGGGTACAGCCATCATTAGGCTCGGGCACGCACATTCCCGTTATTCGAATCGCACGGCACCGCAATCTTTCGCCGGCAGAGGGCGCCACATGCAAAACGCCATGTGTGACATTTTTACTACCAAACATTTGTTTTGCGCACCGGAGCACCGGAGCGGCTGTCCCTTTGAGTGTGTGTGCGAGTGTGCCTAGGGGGAGAAGAAGGCGGAGTGAGGGGCTGTGGAGCAGTTAGGGCAGCAGTTGGGGCAGTCAACACGTACCACGGCACCGTGGTCGCCTGCCTGTCGTTTGCCTGTCGCTGGTCGCTTTCTGTTGACTTTGCATAATTTTATTGCTTTTCTTTTATTTTTATGCGAGCTCTTTCCCTTTCCCTTTCTGCCCCCCTTTTGGGGCCCACAAAAGGCAGTGCCCCGCAGCCGACATTGACATTATAATCAATATTTCTGTTACTCCGGTCGTATACTTATTTTGGCTGCCTGGGGGCCGCTTCTGGCGTGCGCTCACATTTTCCGTTGTCTGCTGTTGTTTTGGATATTATTAGGGGACTTCCCCCACTCCCTGAACTCCTTCCTCGGCTGCTCTACTTTCGGTCCGCTCTAAATGCGGGTATTCGGGGAGCTACAATGGAACGATTTGGCTTCAGTTCAAGAAATATGTGTTTGAAAGATATGTAACTCAAAAGTCGTGACTCTTCTAGGAAGTGTTCCCGCATTGTTTACTGGTTTCCCGCTACTTCGGAGCCAATTATAAAATAGTTCTTCGTCTGGTTGGCTAAATCAGCCAAGTCTTTTATTTGAAGTTCTGAATTTGATTGGGCCTGAAGTTTGAAAGATTTGTGTAAACATTGTAAATAAATCACGAATAAATGTTTACAAATCTAGTGGAATTTTCTGCAAGCTAAAAATGATAATAGAAAACTGAGAATATAAATACATAGCTTAATAAACTAAAATTGAGACCAATTTAGAGAGTAATTAAGATTATCCCTTTCACGTGTAAATCATCTTTTCGAATATTCCGAAGTGACCAATAGTTGTGAATTCCTCTTTATTCCACCTAGGTAGCCTCATATTTGCGTATCTTCTTTTCCCACAACGTTAAGCGAAGGCTTCATTTAAATTTTTATCGCATATTACCCTCAAATATTATCCCAAAAGTTCTATTTTATGGCTTGTTTTGTTTCCGGCCAACGCAAAATATAAAAGAAAAACTTTGGCAATGTTGTTTGCTTTGCTGAGTTTGTTTTTGACAATATTCTGCGGCCGAAGCACACATTCTGGAAATTATTTTAGTGGCTCGTAAAAAATGTTTATTTGTACTTGTGTGTGTGGGAAGAGTTTATGACGGAGCGTACGACATTATGCATTATATATTCATGATCTGGTGTGTGCCTGGTCAGCCCTTGACTTTCTAAATAATTACCAGGGAATTTTTCCCCTTTTCACGGATGAAGATAAATCAGGAAGACTCCTTTCCCGCCCCTCCCGCCGAGCTGGGCAAATAAACGTCAGCAAAGTATAATGTGGCCATAAGTTGTATCATTATTCTCGATGTGGATGTAAAATGTTTGCACATGTTGTTGCCCGGCCCGAATGATTGTCGTTGTTGTGTTTTAATTTATGTCGTTTGTGTGTTCGGCTTGTTTCTGTTTCTTTTGGGACGCAAATGACATAAAGGCATTTAAACACGCCATAAAATAATTCATAATAATCATATTCATGTACACGCAGGAAACAAGGGAATGTCTTCTAGCACACAGGCGTACTCATATTCGTCATTATATGAGTCAAATTTTAATGGATGATTGCTGTTTATCATTTCCAGTCAACATCGCTAGGCGACACGTGTGTGCGATGATTGCCGATGTTGTGTGTTTCTGAGCTCAAACCGGAATGAGGAAATTTGCTTAGCCGATTTGTTTGAAGTCAATGCACTTCTAAATCGCAGAAATTGAGTTTAACTTACCTGGCATGCTGTGGTCCAACATTGCCCATGTCGTGGGCCGAGCTAGCCGTTATCTGGAAGTCCGCGATGGCGCCGGACTCCATGCCCAAGGGCTGCTTGCAGGTTCCTATAATGAGAAGACACACTCGTTAGACGTTGCAACCGAATCTCCGGCGATGGGATGGGGTTTCAAGATGAGAAATCACCCATCGTTTGGCTGAAATATTCGGGCGAAGTAAACAATGGAAAGCTCCAATCGGAAATCAAATCAAAACGCGAGACTCTCCTTAACCTGTCCGATTGAATGCATAAATTAATTAGAGACGCGGTCGGACAAGCGAAAGGAGATACATTCTGCCATCGCAACTCAGCAACTCAATTTCCATTTGCCATCAATCTGTGAGAACGCATGAAAAGCGCAATTATCATCTCCACTCTTCCCACCACTCGAAGAATGATGGGGCTCCGGCCCCCAAGGGACCGCGAAAGGGTCATGAATAGGTCGTTGAGACACAGCCGTCATCATCATCATCCCCCCGCCGCTCGCATTCGCTTCCACAAAATATCAAGAATATTATCATTCAGTGAAAAATTAGATGCAATCAGTCAGTGCTTAAGCACCATAAGTCAAAGCCACTCGGGCACCGCCACGGAAACTAGACAAAGGTCAGGCCCAGGCCCAGCCCAGCTCCCCAGCAAGGGCTGCCACTCGAACGCCAGCTCAATCGCGCCATCTGCAGATATGGATACTCGCGGCGACCCTTCTGGCAGTTTCATCTCGCGGGTCATCGAAGATCTTGAGTCCTCTTCTCGGGCTCCGGAAAGGGCCTCGAGTGAGCGAGAGCTGCTCAAGAAGTTTTGCTGAGAAGCGCTTAAAAGTGCAATAAATCTGGCCACAGTCTTGGGAAGCGATTAATTGAGTTGTTTGAGGGGGTACAACAAACTATTATTAAACAAGCCAACGATATCCTAGCGTCTTAGTCTATAATCAATATCATATGTATATCCGCCATAGAACCCAGCCCAAGTACTTATATTGACTAACAATTTTCGCTTTGACAAAGTGTCTGGGAAATATTTATGTGCTCTCGGGACCTCCCACTCGCCCGTGGAGGTCAGCTCCTCCAGCTTTTCCCTAGACATTCTTTCAACAGTTGTGAAAACTCATTTTGGCAAAACGCAATTGCTTAATTAAGTACTGACAGTTACAACTTTGAAAGTAAATTGTTGCAATCACTCAGCTGCGGACGCCCCGCCGGGGAACCCCCAAATTTACATTACGCCCATGACATATTGATGCTCATAAATTAGTTTTAATTATTGAAAAAGAAACTAAGCAGCAAATGAGGGAAAAACTAATGGCAAAAGCTGTGCTATTCTGGGCATTGGGCATTGGGCATTGGGCATTGGGCATTGGGCATTGGGAAATTGATCGATGATCCCGTGATGGTTTCTCGCTATTCAATTATGGAGCAATGGAGCACTCCCCGCCGCGCTCAGTCTCTGGAGAGTGGCGATAGGATGCCAAATCAAAGGCGATGGCCTGGAGAATGCTCGGTGGCTTTGAGCATGTTATATTTGGCCGAATAAACAAACGCGGCGAGGGCCGGAAAAGCATCGCTCCGCTGGCCCAGGAGGGAAGCAAGCCATTTTGCGAAACTTTGACGGCGAAATGCAGAACTACAAAGTGAAAAGTAAACAACGCACGGCGGGGCAACTCCGATTGTTGCTGCTGGCAAAGTTTTGCGCAGAATAAATTGCACAAAATTTAATTAACTGCACTTGAGTGCGTGGCCACCCCCCTCCGCATCCCGTTCTGTCCGCTGCAGTGGCGTGTGTGTGCGATAATCATAATTCAAAGTTCCCTCTTTGGCTGGGCGTGCAAGGCAACACAAACAAAGGAGAGCACCGCGAAACTTTATGAAATTGAAAATTGCACAATTTTACAGTTCAATGCAGGGCAGGGGCAGGGGCAGGGCAGGGGCAGGGGGCGGGACACGGCCATGAGCTATGTGTGTGTGCGGAGCATAAGCCAGAGAAATTGCTAACAAACAATCGGGATACACTTTCATATGCAGACACAGCGGGGCGGCTACGTGGGGCAGAACCGTTTCCCACGAGATTAAGCCACTTAATTGAGCTCTAACCAGTTGGATACGGAAAATTGAGCTCTAGCGGAGTGTTGACTCTGCTAGATGCAGCTTTTTATCTGTTACATCTAGGCTCAAATCCTGGCTACATTTATACAGCATACAGCATAGATGGGCCTAACATTTGGGTTTAGGAGCCTGGAAATAAAAGCCTACAAGAGCAGAATATGTGATATACAAAGAAAGGAATTAAGTAATTTGTTAAAGAAAACTTGAAGAAAGATTGAAGAAAAGAATGCAAGAGCTTAGGACCAGAGTAAAAAGACTGTAAAAAGAGTGTACAAGAGTGTAGAAATAATATGGAATGAGTATTGAGTGTAGATACAGTGTGGATAGTGTAGAATAGTGTAGAAGTCGCCGTTAGGCCCCAGAAACGAATGAATGTATGTGGCAGGTCGGGCGATGTGTATGTTTTGTTTCTGTAACCTCTCCGATGTATCTGCCCACCTATACGTTTAAAGAGTATTCAGAGTTCGCCACTCCCGCGTGGCCCAGGCAGTGGGAAAACTTTCCAGCGACCGTTACAGTGGGGAAATAGCAAGCAAAACGCGCCAGAAACGCGCTTAATGACGCGTATCTGCTGGCGCTCATAAACAACAAAAGCAACAAGGCGTCTTTTATGGCCAGGACGCTCCCCTCCGGTCCCCACGCCACCGCTGCCATCCTTTCCGAGTGCCGCCCACCCACCAAACGGAACTTTTGGCCACGGCTCGTTGGGGCTGAAAGTAAGCTGAAGCTGAAAAGGGGACTCGAGAACAGTGTAAACAAATTACGCACGCATTTTAATTGGCTTTCAATTGCGGTAAAAAGCGCGAGTATCTCACGGATGCAATTAAAAGTATCGCAGCTGACCCCACCATCCACCGAATGATCTGTGGAGAATTCACGCCGACGTGACAAACATCTAACATGCTCCATTAAGCCCCCGGAATGGGCGACAGCTACAGAGTTTTGAGTTATTGCTTGCCACTTTGAAGAACTCACTCCTTTTTCCACTCCTATAACTTCACATACCAATCTCAGCCTCAACAAATTTCTCAAAATCTCATTCGGAAATTACTTAGATTTCATCATTTGCCTATCAAAAATATCTCAATGATACGTTATGCTGTGAGAATTAAAGCTATGAAATTCCCGATTAATTTTTCAGCTTATTATAATTATAAAGAGTTATAATCATTAATGTAAATACATTAAATCTAAGCATATTTGTTAATCCTGTAAAATGTACTACAACAATTTGTAAACATTGTTGAAGAACCGAAAGTTAAATCTCATTAGATCTCATTATCTTAATTATAAAATATATAAGATAAAGTGGTACATTTTCGGACTTATGTGGCACCTGAAAATGAAACAGGCGAATGCTAAAGGCTTAAGTCAAATGGCTTATAAGCTAGTTGTATTTCAATCCAAAGTAAATAATCAATCTATTTCTATAATTGTTTTGTTTTGTAAAACAAAATTCTGCTCAAGTGATCCTTAAATTTATTCTTGCGTCAAATCTTTATGGTTTCAAGTTTATGTTGAAATGATATATGTCTGTAAACATTCATTTTGAAGCTGAAAAGTCGCACTTGTAATGCATCCATGTTGGACTCTGATTCCGGTCAGATATGGTAATAAATTAACATAATTTACAGCCAAAGCATCTTAAATGCATGTCACCACATTGCGAGCATTCACTTTTACGCTCTATCGGCGCAAACACATGTCCGGGCCCGGCGACGCCCGAAACAAAGAAGGGGGAGGCCGAGATACAGACATGTTCGATGTCTTGGAGTCCGGCCGAGGGGCCCCTAATCGTCGCCGAGTTATCAAGCGTGGACAGGGGACTTTTAATTTATCGCCGGGCCATGCAAAGTGTGCAGCACTTGGTGGGTGCCAAGCTATTATTTTAGCTGGATCGTGGAAAATCTTATCGGCAGCGGCGATCGACACTGCGGCTATAATACATCTGCACATCTGGCTGTGGTGCACCTCATGCGTATGAGGCTTACCTGGAGGCCAGAGCCGCGAGCCTGCAACCAAATTCAAAGCAAATATTGAAAAGAAAAGCACAATGTTTTTATGGCTAATAGCCGAAATGCACGTTATATAAACTGCGATTTATAAAAGGTCATAAATAATTGGCAAGATTATATTGCACTCTTAGTACCCATCGAAGTCTGGCAGATATGAGGGCATTCCGCCATCGACATGCCTGCTCTGAGCTGGTTTTAGGCTTTACCCCACAAGTTGCCAGAGTTTCACCTAAATACTGGTAGATTGCCCCCTCCGGTCCAGGAGCCGGGGTTTAGTGTCGCATTTACTTTTGATTGCCACCGAGAGCTGCTGCAGCCGCCACTTTAAATGGAGATTTTCTGGCACCGCAGATACGGCCTCCGAGCTGCGGCCAAATTACATGCATTGCCGCAGTTCGGTGTTTAGTTTATCGCGGTGGCCACTGTTTTGGCCAAGACACCATGTAATAGCAGTCCATATCAGGTTTTCCCGTCTGTGCTCTTGCATCCGCTAAATAAAAAGAAGGGGGCCCGTGTGTGGGTCTGACTTGTCAACAGCCGTGATATTTCGGGTGCTGGAAAGTAAAAGTGAACCACGCACGAGCACTGTGCAAATCGATGCATAACCCATGCAATTAGCTTGGAAATTGGCCAGCTGCTTTGAGTCTGTGAATTTACATGGATTCCGACTAGCTAACAGCTGGGATTATTGGTATGGAGTGATAAAATGCCATTCGGTAGGCTTATGGGTAAACGAATCCAGTTTCTCATCGTAACATTAAACTGTACGCGGCTTTTAGACCGATTTTATAACTATCTTTGGATAAGCGAATTGAAATTCTCCTGTGAATTATAGTAAGTAATTTGGTTCTTAAATTTAAAGGAGTTTTTACTCATTGCAAATTATATTTCTACACGACGCATTTTATTACAGAAATTTATTGTTAAAAATCTAATTACAGACGCATTCAACTTGCATCGCATCTGACTCTGAGTCCTCTCCATCCACAGCTCCTCCTCCGACGGCGGCTAGTGTATCCCAGAAATGCGTGTTTCCCCAGTCAGATCGGCGCTTGGTGCAGATGGCCAGACACCACTTGACCTCCGATTGTTAACTGTCGCACATTTATCATGCGGACCATGGCTGGCGGCGCGGTGCGGGCGGGAATGGCTTACCTGATCTGTTGGCCACTTTTCAACGCATATTTCAGACGATTTATGCGACCATTTAAACGGAGTGCGCTTTAACATTATCAATTTAAATACAGATTGTGGAGCCAGGCCGTTCGTTGGCAGCAAAGCAACTCGGACAACATTTCAACGCGCTTACGGTCAAATAAAATATGGCAGACGCATGCAGATATTTACGCATTTAAATGAATACGAGCACAGACACCGGCCCAGATCCAGATTCACATATTGGAGTAAACAGCTGAACCATAAGACAAACCCAGCAGCCGACAGTCGGACGGACCAACGACCAACATCCACATGAGCTTCGTTCGGCTTCATTCATTTCCTGCTACCGACCTGGCCTGGTTTCGCACTCTCTCGGTCTTCAAAAGGAGAGGTTATTAGCTTTGTTAAGAGCCCTGTCAAAGGGAGCTCGCCTCCTTTCTAGCTGGAAATATATGCAAAATTGGATGGTCTGCAACTCCCAAAGCGCTAAAAAATATTAAATCTATGAAAGATGTTGTAATTTTTAAGCCAAACATGTTATAGTTTACCGCTATGGTTTTAAAATCGATTGAAAGGGTTCTTAATGACAGAAATAAAAAATATGTACAATATTTAATTAAGAAAGAAAACAAACGAAGACGGACTGGAGCTTATTTAAAACACCTGATATGTTGACCATTTAGAGCCAAGAGCATCTAGATCTCGACCCGGGGAAACATTGCAGCCATCGCTCGATGGCTGAAAACAAGCTGCCGGCTAACGAGGCAGCGGCTCACAGAAACAAGATAATTTGTTATGCCCGGGCCGACGGGACGGGAATAAAATAACAACAAGGCCTTCGCCTCCTCGGAGCGGCCAGCTGTGATGGACGCGACCGACCACACACGCGGGCATCAGCAATGGTAATGAGCGGCGCGGCGGCCCAGCGCCAGTTGGAGCTGAAGTTGAAGGGAGACTGGGAGGCTGTGTCCGAGCGACCGAAGACGCAGTCATCTATCAAAAGAGCCGCTGAGCAGCTTCGATTTGGCATCCATCTCCATCTGACCACACCACCACCCACCACCCACCGTTCACCGTCCATTTATCCCGGCACATCCCGTGCCACTACGGGCTTATGCCCAACCTCATGTTTATTAATGACGTCGCCGGAGCAGCAGCGGCTGAGTCGGAATGGGAGTCGGAATAGGAGTCGACGGATCCTTGGCGTTTTGCGTAAATTTCCCGTAATTGGTTGTGGTCGAGTGCGTGCCGGGTCTCCGGTCTCCGGTCTCAGTCCTCCGTTCTCCGTTCTCCGGGCCAGCATTTATTAGTTACGGTCTTGTGTTATTGGTAAATACTTGAGCAGGCGAACAGGTCAGGCTCTTCCTTTGCGGTTGATTGATTTCAATGTTGATTGCTGAATGCAAATGCAGATCCCACAGTGCCTCGGACTATTTAGTGCGCTCCGAAATGAAGTGCAGCCAGGGAATGCCCGAATATCCCAATACCTCGCCGAACTGTTGCATCGAGTGCGGTGAAGCATTAAGTGGGGGAAGGTAGCTCGGCCCCGGTCTCCGGCCATGCATGGCCGATATAAAATTCGGTTTCAAATTCTTTTTCATTCGCAATTGGCTTTGTTACGTGCCCATTTAAATATTTTCCACAATATTTCTTTGTACCTTTCGTCGAAATAAAAATGCATAAATTTCATTTCATGGGAAGTGAACATATGGAATATTTCTCATCGACTCTCATCGAGGGGCTGCGGAAACAGGGACATTTTCTGAGCATTTATTGGTCTTTTTGGAATGTATTCAAAAATTTTTACATCGATAAATGAATTCTAAATGCACAACAGTCTCAAATGATGAAAATATAATAGTATTTCAAAAAGTAAAAACCCTAGAAACAAGTCGGATGAGAACAAAGCACTGAAGGTTCACTATGGTATTTCTCTTTGCAAGGATTGAATATATCAACTGAATCCTGAATAAGTCAGGGCAAAATATAAAAATACAATACTTTTTCTGTCGATGGAGATTAAAACGCATCGAAAGGAAACAAGCAATTAGTTTGCTCAAGATGGTCATATTGTATAGGTCATAGACACAGACAAAATAAAAGTTATTTTCGGACTTGACTACTAAGGACTGTTATCAAAATAAAAGTAGCCAGGAGGTTGCTTGGCAACTTTTTAGGGTAAATTATTGCCGAAAAGTAGCTTTACAAGCTTTTTTAAATACAGTACAACTTCGACAGTCCGGACACATATAGTTTTGGGTAAGTCCGGATTATCGAGTTGTCCGGACTATAGTAGAGAAAATATTTAAAACAATCTAAGTGAAGTAAATCCATACATATGTGATATGATTTATTAAAATACATTTAATTATTATATGAAATATATACATATTATGCTTTTTTGAAAAAAGAAGTTATTTTGTGTTGACTAACTTTGTTTAGATGAATGATTTGAGCTTTTTGCTCAATCCTCTTCAACAAAAGAATATCCTGCATTTCAATATTGTTCTCCTCAGCCCACTGAATACAAACTGAAAATGCTTTCTTCGCATCTGCAGTAGATATATATGTCTTAGTAGCCATTTCCACAATGTCGTCTTCAGAGTCTGTAAGCTGCACTGGCGATTCTTTTTGTTTAGCATGTTCTATTATTTCGTCATCCGAAAACTCCATTGAAATTCATTTTCACCAGTTGCCCAATCATTGACATCTTTATCAGTTAGGTCATTACTGAATTTTAAAGCTAGAATTAAATTTTGAATGGATTTTATGCCATCAGCGATGCTATCAGTCAGCAGTTCTTTACGCAGATTCTGAAGAGGTATCAAATCTTCATCATCCCAACAAGATGCAGTTCTTGGCCACAATGCAGACCAGCTTTTTTGAATATTTTTTTTGCTAATGCTTTGCCATGCTAAATCCAAGAAATTAACCGCATCTTTAAGGCTAAACATTTTTAAAGTTTTAACCACATCGACGTCATCAGCATTTTCTGATAAAATATGTTGCAATAATTGCTTTCTGTAAGTAACCTTTACATTTTGTATTAAATTTTGATCATAGGCTGTAATATTGCAGTACAATTTGGTGGTAAAAACATAACTTTAAAATTTGGATCAAAATTTATTTTATCCGTTTTAGGATGTGAAGGAGCATTGTCTAATATCAATAATGCTTTAAGTGGCCTGTTAACCTGTCTTAGAAATTTTTTTACTTCTGGAATAAAATGGTTTTTGAACCAGTCGACAAAAAGAGACGTAGACATCCATCCCTTGTTAGTTGCTTTATATATCACTGGAATTTTATAACCTTTAAAGGCTCTTGGATTTGCAGATTTGCCAATAACCAAAAGAGGAAGTTTATGTGTTCCGGCAGCATTTGAGCATGGCATAAATGTCACACGATCTTTAGAAATTTTTCTTCCTGGGGCTGGCAACACTCTCCAGAAAGCGGCAGATTCGTCTGCATTATAAACTTGATCTTCACTCAAATCCATCTCAGCAACAATGCCAGCAAACTTCTTTTTAAACGGCTCTACTGCGCTTTCATCGCTGGAAACCTTTTCACCACAAATTTTTAAATAACGAATACCATGCCGTAACTTAAATTTGTCTAACCAGCCTGAGCTCGCTGAAAAATCGTCCTTTCCCGTTATCTTTGTATAAAAAATTTTGGCCTTTGCTTTTAGTATTTCTGATGAAATCGGGATATGATTGTTTCTTTGCTGCAAAAACCATGTGTAAAGCGCATCCTCTAACTCTGGATACTTTGCTTTTTTCATAACTTTTCTTTTTCCTACAAACAAAAAATTACATATGTTATGAAAGTGGTTTTATATATTATTTTGGTTTAATATTTACCGGGTCCGTTATAGGTATTCGAAATAAATTGATTTATTTTTCCCTTATTTTTTTTAATGTCGCAAATCGTTGATTTAGGAACATTAAATTTTTCGGCAACATGCCTAATAGTTTTTCCCTCATCAA
>VNJZ01009260.1:0-14140 GCA_008042795.1 Drosophila asahinai
CAGGACCTCATTTTGGAGGTATTTGGGAGGCGGGGGTAAAATCGGTAAAATATCACCTTAAAAGAATAATAGGTGATAATAGTCTAACTTATGAAGAGATGGCAACTCTATTATGCCAAATTGAAGCCGTATTAAACTCTAGACCTTTGTATACAGCCAGTACTGACATTGACGATTTAGAAGTTTTAACACCAGGTCATTTTATGATAGGAAGGCCCACTTTAGGACCTATTGAAACAATTACAGAGGATAAACTTGAAATTTAGGTAGATGGAAATTAATTCAGAAAATGAAACGGGAATTTTGGAATTAATGGAAGAATGACTATTTAAACACTCTTCAAAAAAGAAATAAAAGGAAAATAGGTGTGCAAAATATTAATAAATGTCAAATCGTGTTACTAAATGATGAAAATTGCCACCCCCTAGATGGCCCTTGGGAAAGGTAGAAGAGTTACATAAAGGAAAAGACGACCAAGTCAGAGTAGTACAAGGTGAGTTCCAAACTAAACAGGACTTTTTTAATCTAGCGCCCTCTAGTGGCGCCATCTATATGTCAACTGGTGCGTTAGAATCTGCTATCGTTTATCGACTTCCAGTAACAATTTCATGACATTTCATCTATTGGAAGTGAGGTTATTCCGTTTTTAGTGTCAGTATGTTTTTGTCATCGGTTCGAAAATGAGCTTCGAACAAAGAGTCAACATTAAATTTTGTTTTAAAATTGGTAAAACTTTTACCGAAACGTTTCAATTGATGAAACAAGTTTATGGCGATGATTGCCTATCCCGTAGCAGAGTGCACGAGTGGTTTCAACGTTTTTAAAGTGGTCGTGAGGACATAAATGACGATGAACATGTGGGCCAACCAAAATCCGTGATCACCGAAAATTCCATCGAAACTGTGCGTGAATTCATAAAAAATCAGCCAAAATCATCATAGAAATTCATGGAAATAGAATTGAACATCTCCAAAACATCGATTTATCACATTTTGACCGAACATTTAGGCTTACAAAAGGTGTGTGCACGGTTTGTTCCTCACAAATTGACTGACGTCCAAAAATTGCTCAGAATTCAACATTCGAAAGACATCATTAAAGAGAAAAAAAAAGACCCGAGCTTCCTTTACAAGATTGTTACTGGTGGCGAAACGTGGTGTTTTCAATATGATCCTAAAACGAAACGCCAGAGTGCTGAATGGAAGGCGCCGGACAAGCCGAAACCCAAAAAATCGATCCTGGAGAAGTCAAAAGTGAAGACAATGCTGATTTGTTTTTATGATTTATGATTTATGATTCCAAGGGTATTGTCCACAAAGAATTTGTTCCACCCGGCCAAAACGTTAATGCGATATTCTACCTTGGAGTTTTGAAGCGTTTGGTGCGCCGTATTCGACGTGTTCGGCCCGAATATCTCGAAGATGGAAGTTGGCGTTTGTTGCACGATAATGCGCCATCTCATCGATGGACACATCGATGTGTCCGACTATTTGAAAAAAAATCACATTTTAACCATCAACCATTCCCCGTATTCACCTGATATGGCACCGTGCGACATCTACCTTTTCGGAAAAATGCATTTGCCGATGAAAGGAAAGCGTTATGCAGACGTAGAGGCCATTCAAAAGGCTTGCACCGGCATACTGGCGGCCATACCGGGCAACGAGCTAAAACACTCGTTCGACATGCTTTTGGACCGTGCAAAACGCTGTATTAAAGCAGAAGGAGACTATTTTGAATAAAATAAATTGATTTTGCCGATTTTATTTAGATCCGATGGGAAACGTGGAGGTCATTGCATCATCTTGGGATCTAATTGTGTATTACGACGTGGATCCCTACTTCGAAATGATAAAAAGGGGAAGGCTTTTAAATGATAAAATGAGAGTGGTATGTGAAAGACTTCATGGTTTTGAAGATCAATGTACGACAGTTCTTGATAACAATCATCGACAGATTACAGATTTACAAGAAAATAATAAACTTTTCATGACCCAAGATAGAAAGAGATTTAAGTGAGTTTATGGGTGCTCTCTATCACATACTGTTTGGTATAATGGACGCTGAAGACAGGAAAAATTTAGAGGGTAACATGATAAACCTGCTAGAGACTCAGCAGAATACTGCAGAACTAGTAAAAAAGCAAACATCTGTTGTAGAGTCAACATTAAATATCCTTAAAAGAACAACAGATGATGTTAACGAAAATTCTAGACGCATGAATGCTAGAATAGAAAATATAACTAATGTTTTGAAAGAAAGTTACTATGTTTATAAAGAGTCAATTAATTTTTTTATGGTAACTAAGCAGCTAAGTTTTTTAATTGAGGAGTGCGAAAATTTTCAAGCAGGAGTAATTAGTATACTTATAGATATAAACCATCCTAGATTAAATCCTAATATATTGAGACCTATGCAACTCAAAACCGAAATATCTCAAATTAAGGATGCATTACTAGAAACTTTAGTACTACCAGGTAAAAGAGCAGGAACAGAATTAAAGGACATTTATACGTTATTAACAGCTAAGCGAATTTTTGTGGATAATAAGCTAATTTTGAATGTAAGAGTCCCCTTATTTGGAAGACACCCCTACTATCTGTTTAGAGTAATTCCAATACCAGTGAAAAATAAGAATTATGTAATTATTGCAGAGTTGAATTCTAAATATTTACTTTACAATTTTGGAATTGATTCCTATCATATAATGACGGAAGCTACTTTAAATAAGTGTCCAAAATGGAAAGCTGATAACGTAATATGTGAAGGAAACTGGCCTTGGAGCATCGTGAATGATAATACGTGCGAGATTACTCCTTTTAAACCAAATAGTCACTCTAATTGTGTTTATAAAAAAACGACCCAGAAAAATTCTTACTGGGTTGAGTTGCAAAAGAAAGGTAGTTGGCTATTTAAGGTTCCAAAAACAATAAATGCTAGGATACAATGTAAAATTCTTTCACAAAAAATAATTGATCTTCCTGAGCAAGGAATTCTCACTATAATATCTGGTTGCAACAGATGATAAAATATTAATAGCTCATCATATCATTAAATTAGAAAGTTATGAGCCTATGGCAGTCTCTTATGTAAGTAATATAAGTCAGGTTCCAAGTATTGTTTGGAATCCATTGACATTACCGGTAATTAACCATGATGAAGAAAATAGAAAATTAAGAACGGAAATAAAAAAAATAAAAGAAAACCATTATGAATAAAAAGCACTGAATTTTCACCATATCTCAGGTCACGCGGCATTAATCGTAGGATTACTAATCATGTTAATTCTAATTTTATATATTTAGTAAGTCGAATTAAAGTATCAAAAAGCATGCAAGCCAATATTCTTCCTGGCCCTTTGCAGAATGTTCATACATGAACATGAGATTGTATTTATGATGATTTTTTGCCTCACATGATAAATTTAGAAATACCAATTGTAATCTTGAGGAATCCCAAATTATCACTTAGGAATTTTCCATGCTGTACAAAAGGTCGCTCCACGGGGGAGCAATGGATAAACTTCCCCGCTCAGACAAGCAAATGTGCGGTGTCTGCGTAGACCATAGATAAGAGTTCAAATGTTCTATATAAGGCAAAGATCGTTCAAAATAAAATCAGTTTGAAATATCAACTCAGCAAATGTAGACTTCTCATTTGGGAGGTTCTTACAACAACTCTATCTTGAAGAATGTGAGTGTATTGATTCGCTCCAATGATCAGGTCAATACGCCCTGGCTTATTAAAATCGGGCTCAGCTAAATCATAGCCTTTCCATTCTTCTTTATCAACATTAATTGTGCTAACTGGAAGTGCTTTCATTAACTTGGGAAGGATTAAGGCTTCAATTTTTAAAATAATTTGGGAATTTCGTGGTCTTATATTTATAATGGCTTTGTGCTTGGAGATGCACTTTCCTGTGGAAGATACTCCACTAATTTCAGTGTTGTAACGTATTTTTTAACGTATTTTAGAATCTGCGCAGATTCTTCTGAAATTATAGTGCTTTGTGACCCGCTGTCAATCAAAGCTCTAAAATCTCAAATTTTCCATTACGGGATTTCATTTGCACTTCAGCTGTAGCTAATAATGCTTGATGCGACATCTTAAGCGTATTTACTTTTTTCTCATTTTTTTGAAAATTTATATGGAGCATGCTGTGGTGATTCTGCCTACAAAGCGAACACGATATATCGCTAAAGCATTTATGGATTTTATTTTATGGATTTAAGGATTTACATTCGTTGTACTGCAATACAGTGTGTCCCAAACCTTTGCACATGAGACAACTGCTTTTCAAATTCTCTTTATTTATTACCATTTTTTGAATCGGCTTTTCTTCTTGAACTGAGCTAATTGAACTCAGTCGTTGCTCTAAAAATTATTAACTGAATTTATTTCGTCTTTTTAATATGACTTTCGTATAATTGAAGAGCCTCTTTATTAAATTTTCTCAATAATATAATAATATAATAAAATAATCTGTGCAAAGATTATATCAACCTCATTCGAAACTTCTGCCTTCATTTTTATCATTTGAATTGTCTCATTAATAGTGTCAATAAACATTCTTAATTGCCTACTTGATTCGACATTCAAATTTTAAATATCAAGCAGGCGATTTAATTGGTCTGAACATTGTTTTCTAGTATTTTCATACCGCTTCAATAATTCCCAAACGGCCTCATAATTTTCCCCAGATCCCATCAATAAGTGAGAAACCACGTTCCTGGCATCTCCCTTAAGTGAGATCTTAGGATAATTAAATCTTAAGGTACGACTCAAATCCTCCCTTAAATGTATGAGTTCATTAAACAACTCATAAAACAGGTCCCAATCTTTGGAATCTCAAAAAAATGTGGGACCTGTATTTTTGGTAGAGTTGGCAAATCATCAATTTTCAGATTTGCACTTTGGCACTGCCTCTTCTAATTTAGTTTTCATGTCGTTTGTGACAATCTGGATATTGAATTCTAATTCTTCCAATATCTCGTTATATCTCCTATCGGTGACATCAATCTGGTCGGCTTTTTTTAATTTAATTAGCCTGTCCCAGTAGAATGTAATCATCTTTATTCTAATTTCAAACGCTTTTTTCTTGACTTCCTTAATTTCCACAAATGTCTCCTTTAAATAAACCTGTAGCTGCTCTATTGCTTTATCTAAATTTAATAACGTTCTCTGATTACTTTTTTCGCTACCACTGGCTTCCTCATCTTTATCTGCCTTTTGCAACACCTTGTCTATCCTAGATTTTATACCCTGAAACGTCGACATCATCGATTCCAATTGGTTGTTTTTAAAATAGTCATGATCGACTACTTCTATTCTTAGTAGTGCCGAATAATTTTTAATACATTCGGCTTTTAATTCATCGAACTGTTTCATGTAATTAAAACTAAGGCTTGGAAGCCCTTCGAATTGCTTACTTAGCTCCATTATTTCTACTTGCCTTTTAATAAGGCAATAGTCTCAGCGGTCACCTTTTTTTTTTTAACTTTTATCTTAAAATTATAATTTTAAAAATCGAACTTAGCTGCTGCTTCTGTTGCTGTCGCTGTTGTCGTTTTTGCCGCTGCTGCAGATGCGGCTGTTGATGTTGACTCTGGTTTTGCTGTTGATGTGGCCGCTGCTGTTGATGTTGCCGCTGTTGTAGACTTTACTAATGTTGTTCCCCTTGCTGTAGACGTTGCTGTTGTTCTTCCCGCTGTTGTAGACTTGCTGTTGTTCTTCCTGCTGCTGTAGACGTTGCTGTTGTTCTTTCTTGTTGATTGTAGGCTTTGTAGGTTTTATTGGTTGATTAATGTTCTTGATGATTTTTATTTCGGAAATATATTTTTCACGTTTGATAAATATTTGTCACTGATTGTCAATTACACCAGTTTACAAAATGAAAAAAAAAATGCTCCAAGCCTGTTGATGCGAAATTCTGGTAGAGTTGAATCCCCAGATCACGGAAAGGGCTTTAATTTTTTTTTCTATGGATACGTTTTTTTTTTAAGATTTTTTAAAGTTTTACAAAAAAAAAATCTGCTCAGTTTACGTTTTTTATTTCATAGCTCGAGTTGTAGCCAACCAATTTACCCGTCGAATCTTTTATTTTACAGGTAATGAACTAACCTTTCAATTTTAAAACACTTTATGTATATTGGATAAGTACTTTGTGTGCTATAGCTCGATAAACTTGTAAAAAGTGGAAATTTCAATCCGTTAACTCAAATGTTAACATGCTGCTAGCATCCTAAAAACTCGAAAAAAATCCGTTGGAAAATCAAAACGTGTTTTTTTATAAAGTTGATTGCCCAAAGTATCAAACAGGCCTACAACTCCAGAAATCCGTTGAAGAATAGATTTATCGTGGATTTTCAAAGTTAAGAAAAAATATAGATTTTTGCAAATTTTTGGTCGGATGCCTACTAGATTAAAGGTACAGTGCTGGACAACGCCTTTATATGGTCTGTTAACTTTGCTAGATGTGATGGACTGTCGGATATAGCTATGAAAAAAAGCTACGTTTTGTTAAATAAACAAAAATTTACAAAATTAAGTTGAAGTAAGATAAAAATTAAATTATCGCCTTTATATACATACAGCTTCTGCCAACTAATTATAAAGATGACTATGGCCTACTAACTCTAATTTTTGGCTTCTCATCGATGTTTTGGCCTCGAATACGCCTTTGATTCACTTTTTTCGATGTTGAAGGCCTCGAAATAACGCCAATCCACAACACAATTTTGGTTTTTTTATGTTTCAATTAATAAACAATAAGGACTCTCGATTTATCCTTATGTTTTTTTTTATACTCCGTTCCTTACCATAGAGGGGGATACAAGAGTCAATTATTTGTAGCAACCTTTAGCTGCAAGCGTTTCCACTTGCAATACTTTTTAGGTGCTGGCCTTTCTCTGAGTCTGTTACCACTGGGGGTAAAAAAAGCAGCTCTGCAGTGCTTGAAGGATCAAAATGTAAAGCGGTCCCAAATAAGAAGACGTATACATGTGAGTTTTTGTAAGAAACTGGTTCGACCTTCGCTTTATATAGGAGATTGTACTCTAATTTTACTCTTATCTATGATCTACGCAGAGGCCGGAAATCTGTTTGTCGTATCTTCTGAGATCCCACGGAGGGGTTCAGATTACATGTCTCTATTTCTTATGTGCACACATTTGTGCTATGTTTAGAGATATGCGCACATGCGCTTGAGCAGATCAGACCTGCATACATTTGTACATACATTTGAAAATACATATAAACATGTTCATGTGTGAACATTCTGTCAAGGGCCGGCAAGATATAGGGTATATTTTACATAAATACATTATTTTATAGTTGCAAATAAACATTTAGTGGACTGTATTATTTTTACTTTACTTTATTCGATATAATATTTTAGGCAACTAACAATTTGCAACGGCCGCCCTTTTTATGGCTTTATATTTATATTTAATTTTACAAATTTTTCTTTTATTATTTAATTCTTTAAACTAATTTGATTTGCCTTTTAATTTTATTTAATTTTTCCTTCATTTAACAAATTGTATTATTTTGTATAACTTATTAAACATTTTGTGTGGTTTGCTATTAGTACAAAATTAATAGTTAATACAATTGTTATTATTATTATTGCCAACATTAACAATGTATGACCGATTGAAAATTTAACTCTTCTTAATTCATACTGTGTGATAAAGAATAAGTGTGTCTAAATGGTTGCTGATAACCTTCTATAATTCTGGAATTTTACCTATAATTGATTAATCTTTTATTCTGAATATTGAAATTTATATTTATTTTCGAGCAGTGCTAATTTTTGACCTAACCTTTGTTTAGGTTAACTGACTTCCTCAATTTTGTACATTCTAATTTAATCTGATTAATGGTATTCACATATTAATATTTAGTCGACCAGATTGATGTCAATAGATTGTATAGGATTGTAATTTAATATCTCTGAATACTACACACATAATTGTTTCTTTTTACCACACCCGACCTATTTATTTTCCTCATTCCCTCTAAGGAACAAGTTGAGCTGACTTATTTGCATTGCTCTTGTGCTTTGTCCGATTTACCCAGACATATTTTGTCCTATTTTTAATTATTTGGCACCCATCAATTTTTCTAGCTTTCTCCTTTTCTTTTGGTTCTATAATTTGATTTGCCCTTTTGTTATATTTAAAAGTATTGTCGCCTCTTGCTTTTCGTAAATATGATTTAACCCCAGTTATACAAATACCTCAAAAATGAGGTCCTGCCCGGGGAATTAACTGACTACAACTTATATTCCTTTAAATTTTTAGATTTAACCCCAGTTATACAAACACCTCCGAAGTGAGGTCCTGCCGGGGGAATAAAAGAACGGTAACTGTTATCATTTAAGGTTTTCTTTGAAAATTATTTTCCTTGAATATTTCTTTTGAATGGTTTTGATTTGCTTTTATTCTTGTGAGCGATTCCACCCAAATTTTGTTTGTCAATTGTGGATTGGGTCATCAAAATCGAACTTGTTACGATTGATCTCCTTACGTTGGATTTTGAATATCCAGAAACAATCCACCCGAAATTCGTTTTTTGCCGGGGGAATTAACTGACTACAACTTATATCCTTTAAATTTTTAGATTTAACCCCAGTTATACAAACACCTCCGAAGTGAGGTCCTGCCGGGGGAATAAAAGAACGGTAACTGTTATCATTTAAGGTTTTCTTTGAAAATTATTTTCCTTGAATATTTCTTTTGAATGGTTTTGATTTGCTTTTATTCTTGTGAGCGATTCCACCCAAATTTTGTTTGTCAATTGTGGATTGGGTCATCAAAATCGAACTTGTTACGATTGATCTCCTTACGTTGGATTTTGAATATCCAGAAACAATCCACCCGAAATTCGTTTTTTGCCGGGGGAATTAACTGACTACAACTTATATCCTTTAAATTTTTAGATTTAACCCCAGTTATACAAACACCTCCGAAGTGAGGTCCTGCCGGGGGAATAAAAGAACGGTAACTTTTATCATTTAAGGTTTTCTTTGAAAATTCTTTTCCTTTTTATTCTTTTGAGCGATTCCACCAAAATTTTGTTTGTCAATTGTGGATTGGGTCATCAAAATCGAACTTGTTACGATTGATTTCCTTACGTTGGATTTAGAATGTCCAGAACAATCCACCCGAAATCCGTTTTTTGACCAAGAAGTCCGTTCATTTTAACAACACCATCCTGAAGAGTGTGAGTGTAAAGATCTGATCCAATAATCAGACCAATAGGGCCTGGCATATTAAGGTCAGGGTCCGCTAAATTAAAGCTCTTCCATTTGGCCTTGTCAACATCAATTTTGCTGACTGGAAGAGATTTCATTAATTTCGAAAGTAGTATTGCTTCCACTTTTAAAACCTTTGGGGAATTTTTGATTTTAATTAACAGAACTACTTTGTGCTTTGAGATGCACTTTCCTGTGGAAGATACTCCACTGATCTCTGTTTAAGACCTAATTCTAGATAATTTTAGAATCTGCCCCGATTCTTCTGAAATAATTGTGCTTTGTGAACCACTGTCAACTAAAGCTCTTAAATTTTCAAATTTTCCTTTAAAGGACTTTATTTGCATTTTAACTGTAGCTGATAATGCCATGTCCGACGTCAAATAAGTATTTACTCTTTCAATTTGTGTAAATAAGTGCAGCATGCTATTGTGATTTACCCTACAATGATCACACGAAATCTTGCTACTGCACCTTTGTATATATGAGTGTGTGTCAAACATTTAAAACACAACCCTGCCCGTTTAGCTTTTTCCATCCGTTCGGATGGACTTAAAGCCCAAAACACGTAGCATTGCAATACAGTGTGTCCCAAACCTTTGCATATGAGACAACAGCTGTTTGAATATTTTTTGTTAATTAAACACAAGTCAGTTATCAGCAGCATCCACGCAGTAAGTCTTTTGGAGAATTCCCTTTGGCCTAGCGAGTCCAGTCTTCACTACTTCCGTCCACCTCCTACTTTGTAAGTGCCCAGGCGGACGGTGAGTTTGTCAGCTTAGCGGGAGCATCTGGAGTGTGCAGCACCAGAGTATCTAGCGATGCGAAGCTTAGCGAGAGTATCCGAGTGCGGGTAGTATCAAGCGGAGCGTAAGCGAGGCGTGATCACCCAGATGGCGTTGGCCGGCGGGCGCGCCCTAATTGTTAGAGATAGGGCGTCTTCTGCCCCTCTTAAGGCAGGTGTGATGGAAAAGAGGTGAAAATCCCAGTTAAAATATATATTATATTATATATAGCGCCCAACAAATATAAATTTGTTGCAGCGAATCCTGAACGGGACTGAGCTGTCCCGCCCCCGATCGTTAAAA
Organism: Drosophila asahinai; assembly: GCA_008042795.1. NCBI lineage: Eukaryota > Metazoa > Arthropoda > Insecta > Diptera > Drosophilidae > Drosophila > Drosophila asahinai. The sequence goes on from VNJZ01009260.1 coordinate 10,345, forward strand.
ATTCATTAAACAACTCATAAAACAGGTCCCAATCTTTGGAATCTCAAAAAAATTTGGGAACCTGTATTTTTGGCAGAGTTGGCAAATCATCCATTTTCAGATTTACAACTTCTACCTTTGGCACTACCTCTTCTAATGTAGTTTTCATATCATTTGAGACAATCTGGATATTGAATTATAATTTTTCCAATTCTCATCGTATCTCCTATCAGTGACATCAGTCTGGTCGACTTTATTTCATTTAATTAGTCTGTCCCAGTAGAACATTTAACATTGTAACATTTTTATTCTAATTGCAAACTTTTTTTCCTTATCCTCTTTAATTGCCTCAAACGGTTCTTTTAAATAAGCCTTTAGATGCTCTAGGGCTCTATCTAAGACTTCTTGAGTTACCGTCCTACTACTACTAGCTACCACCTCTCTTGTTTCTGCTTTTTGTGGGATCTGCTCCATTTTAAATTGAATTCTATTAAATGAAGACATCATTTCCGCAAAATGTTTCTTTTTGAAGTAGTCGTGATCAACTACTCCAATTCTTAAGATGGTTCCTAACGCACTCTGCTTTTAGCTGTTTTTATTAAATTCAATTTTAGGCTTGGAAGTTCTTCCAACTGCCTACTCTCTGTTGTTATTCCTACCTGCCTTTTTATGAGAGCAATAGTCTCAACGGACAACATCATTATTATATTTAAACATTTTACCTTTTCTAAAATTATAAATTTAAATCTGACTTAGCTGCTGCTGCTGCTTCTGCTGCCGTCGCTGCTGTTGTTGTTGCTGTTGCAGTAGCAGCAGCAGCAACAACATTAGCAACGTCTACAGCAGCGGCAACATCAAGAACACCATCTACAGCATCGACACCGTCAACGCAGCATCTTCAGCAGCAGCAACAACAACAGCAGCGACGGCAGCAGAAGCAGCAGCAGCTAAGTCAGATTTTAATTTATAGTTTCGGAAATGGTAAAATTTTTATATATAACTAAGATGTTGTCCGCTGAGACTATTCCTCTCATAAAAAGGCAGGTAGAAATAACAACAGAGAGTAGGCAGTTGGAAGACCTTTCAAGCCTAAGTTTTAATTTTTCATATAACCCCAACTTTTTTGATGCAGCGTTCCATGTATAATAGCGTGGCATTTCCAAATAAAGTATAGTCTTTGCGAACGGATTGCTTTTGCACGTAGAAAAGAAATTTGCCATCGTTGTCGCTGGTATCCGTTCTGCTTTTTGCGCCGCATTCGCGTCCGTAAAGTAAACACGCTGGCCGTTTTCCAAGCGAACATATATGTAAGTGTACGACAGTCGGATGACGTTCATGAATCGGAAATGAAAACAGACGCCAAATGGCCTCGTTACAACTTACTTACGTCCAAGTTGAAATTTCGTCACTTCGTTGTTTGCATTCGGATCAGCAATGCCAAACACCTGCATGTTTCAGTACTCAACATTGCAGTGCGTTGAAAACGTTTTCGTCAAAAACTGACAATATGGAACGGTCCAGCGGTTATCGACGACGACTTTGATATTTTTCAACATCATATCGATCCATCTGCCACTTTCATCTGGAGAACGACGCCTGTACAATGGATATCCATCGTTTCCACTGATTGTTTCAGCCACCAACGGACGGGGAAATCGTTGTGTGCAATTTCCGTTTTCCATACATGGTGATTCTTGGTTATGGACTGCCCAAGGCCCAGGGATCATACTCGTTCTCACAACGGAATGCAGCTCCGGATCAGTTTCTGAATCTGATATTTTGGGAGAAATAATCGAATCAATATGTTCTGGTCGAACATACAAGGCAAAATGTGCGCATGTGGTCAGCCACGCTTCTGCCATTAAACCGAGTACATCCAACAACGAACTACTCCAAAAAAGTTCTGCTTAAATCTCCGTACTCAGACACGCGAAAAGTGTTCCTAAACATTGAGCCAAAACGAGAGGTCAATACTCACCCTCTCGCTCTATCGTACTGCTGAGTACGGAGCTTAACGATGTAATCAATACAAACTTTTATCTGTAGCTTGAATAGTCGTGCAGTGATGTCATGTCGATCGCTGGACGTGTGTCCTTGGTGCAACAGATTCGTAATTTCGGGCCATTTCTGATTGCATGTAAACGTGATAAATAATTCAGGTCGCCCGTAATTCCGTAATACATGTCGAAACAGTACTGCTGAAACAAACGGCGGTATCTCAACAGATGATTGTAAACATCTAGTCGAATCATCAATCGATTTGCATAAAAATTCATTGATCTGACTTTCTTATTCGTTTCTTCTCTTGTAATATGAATTCGAATTTACGTGCAGAATTAATAATAAGTGATTAAACAAACCTGTCGTTGGATTGACCATCTTTTTGTAAAGGTGATAGCCATCTTTTCCACAACAGAAGGGAGGTTGAAAAGGAAATGAGGTCACCAAGAATGGTTTTAGGGAGCTACTTGTTAGTTTTCGTAAAACTAATCAGGTGTTCCTTGCGCTGGACTCACAGTTTAATGGCCTTAAGCTATTAAATGAGTCCCAGAAGCGCAAAAAAACCACGGTTGGCACACCGCATTTGGGCGGATCCCAACAACTCGCGGCGGGTTCTCAACAGCTCACTCTCTCGGCACAGTCCCCGACTCCAATATATCTAACTCCAATGATATTAAGATCGGGGGCAATAAAAGATTCGGCCTCCGAATGTGCCGCGGGAGGGGCAATTTAAATTTAAATTTAAATCCGTTGAGTCCGCTGAGGGGTCACAATTAATGACCCCTCAGAACCCCATCCAGACCCCACAGAACCCCATCCAGAAAACTCCCCAGGGTAACAGGCCCGGAATACCGGCCGAAATTGGCACTACAAATGTATTGCCAAAACCCCTAATTGCTATTCCGCCAACGAAACAGATATTTGTTTCGCGGCTTTCCCCCGATCAAACATCTGATGATGTAAGTACCTACATTCTAGGTCGTATTAAAGCCGAAAAATCTAAGAATAAGGAGGAAAAATTAAAATTTTCTTATGCTAGGGATATTTCATCTTTCAAAATAAATGTCCCTGACGAATTTTTTAACACAATGTGCTATGAGAACTTCTGGCCAAAGCACATTGTTGTTAACGAGTACGAAGCTAAGAAAAAGAAAAAACGGCCTGTAGGAGTTAGTTTACCCAGGCCGAAAAAATCCATTGTGCCATCTACCACGTCCGCTTCAAAAAAATAACTAATTCTCTTCTTCTTTCCTATCAGAACGCAAGAGGCTCACGTAGTAAGCTTCCTAAATTGTATTCTGATAGTTTATCGTTTGCATCCCAGGTGATTGTGTTCACAGAAACCTGGTTAAAGCCGGAGATTCTAAGCTCCGAAGTTTTTCCAGCTGTGTACACAACGTACAGGCTTAATCGGCCTTCCAGGCGAGGGGGCGGTGTCCTTATTGCGGTTGACTCCAACCTCACGTCTGAATAAATAACTGCAACGATGTTGAATTCCTTTGTGTAAAGCTATCATCTAATGGTAGTTTTACTTATATTACATGTTCCTATATTCCCCCTTGTCGGAACTTCCTATTTATTGGAATCACTTTTCCGCCATTCAGGCGGTCTCCAATAGACTTTCGGATAGGAAAAATTTAGTAGTTCTAGGTGATTTTAACATTCCTGGGGCTATTTGGTCCTCAAATGAATATTCAAATACTCTTTTAACTACAGCACGGCATAACTTTATTGAAGGCTTATTGGACATTTCGCTGTCTCAAGTCAACCATGTACGAAATTCCTTAAATCGCTTGCTCGATCTCTGCTTTGTCTC